>JALPQI010001791.1:0-86888 GCA_025490895.1 Thaumatotibia leucotreta | reverse complement strand
TGATAATCGCTCCAGAAGAAAAAAAATGTGTCCTCCCTCCCCTCTAACTTTTGATCCGTAAGTCCAAAAAATATTTAAAAAAATCATAAATCACTGAGCTTATGGAATACTTTAAAATAAAACTATTTCGAACATAATCGGCTCAGCCGCTTTTGAATAACTACGTAACTCTACACTAAGCATGGCCTGACATACTCTTGGTCGGTTTTTTCTTATTAACTTTTTTTTAAATTTTTAGTCCGTATTCTATTAAATTAAAAGACCCATCTTTACAGAAAATATTAATACCACTTGTTTAAAAAAAGAAGGAAATAAAAGGAATCGAAAAGTTCAAACTTTTTTTACTACTAGGTAAGTACTTCATACCTAAAAACTGCAATGTCTTTGTATATAATATTTATATAGGCAATTAGGCATACTGTACATTCTAACAAGACATTTAATGATATCAGCTGCAGAGAAAAGTAGACCCCCGTGCATACAAATTTGTATGCAAGGGGGTTGCGTACATTACACAAACTTCTGATTTCTAAATTAGTTTTCTTATCAATCCTTCACGTTAGTTGTATATAGATAAATCACTGCTGGCCATCTAAAGTCTCTAAATGTCTTGTTAGGATGTACAGTATACAATATGACTAACTATAGGTACACAGACATTGTAGTTGAGGTAACAAACATAAACAAAATGAAAGTCGAATTGAGAACCTCCTCTTTTTTTGAAGTCGGTTGAAAATCACCTTTTTTTTCCTGTCTAGTAGGTAGAATTTTGGAAAAAATTACGGAATCCTAAAAGTGAGCCTTTTAAGGGTTCCGTACTAACTAGGAACCCTTTAAGTTCAGGTAAGGGGGGGGGGGCGCAAAATTGGCGCCTGCCCCGGGCGCCTTTTACCCTAGCTACGCCCCTGTATATACTGTATATACGGCATTTCTCTATTTGGCATACCTACATTGCCCTCTGAGCTAGCACGCAAGTTTACCAACGTGGGTTGGGAGTGGATCGCTGCAGGCTGGCAAACTCGCGTCCAAGCTCATGGTCTCAACCACTGCCAGTTCTGCATTGACATTACTACCAAGTGAAACTACCTACGTATATTGTATATCAGACTCCGACACTATTTGACCTGGCATTACATTTGGACACCGATTACCTACTGCTATTAATTGTTGACCTTGATTTTTAATTTTGACACTGGTTTTGACAATAGTTACTATCTCTCGCTAACAGAGGTTGTGGATGCTATTTCCTCTATAGGTCACGTCCTATCCGTCCTATAAAACATCCTACCTAAATGCGACTTTACGTCATTATGACGTCACCGGCACCAAAGTTTCGCTACCTGCTAATGATTCTAAGTAAGATTACCAAACACTTTTAGTTTGGATTACCTAACACTTTTTTAATTAATTTTTTTTAATGGCAAGTACCAGATCTAACGCCCTTTCGCACTTGACTGAAAATTTTACGACGGTAAAATCGAGCGTTTCACTACACTATTGTGAGCTGTCAAAAACGACTTCTTACGATGCCTCTACTTTAGTGGGTTATTCCCACCTGTTACCACCAACTTGACACCAGTGGTAACAACTGGGAATTTTTTTCCCACCTGTTACCACTGGGAACAACTGGGAATTTAAATTCCCAACTGTTACCACCAAACTAATTGGTGGTAACTACTGGGAAAAAGAATTCCCAGTAGTTACCACCAATTAGTTTAGTGGTAAGAGATGGGAATTTGAATTCCCAGTAGTTACCACTAAGTTAATATTTAGTCCTATTGCAATAGGATACCTAGTAGCCATAAATTCTGTTATACAATGGTAACAATTTCCAGAGACTATAATTATTATAAAATGTTATACTAGAAATAAAGACGCATTACACTGATTTTTTATTCAAAACAAGAATATTTCAATATTTAATTTTTCGTGTAAGTACCTAAACCTTGTAGTAGTTATAATAATCTTAAAAAAAGGTTATAATAATCTTAAAGAAGGAAAGGATCGATAAATTAATATTCATTCCTATGTGTTTTTTTTTCTATATTTTTTCTTAACCTCTCTATGGCCTTGAAATGTGTTTTATGTAAAAGTATGACAAACAAGCGTTTTTAGTTTAAGTAGATTAAAAAAATAGTACACAATGTTTTTTATTTCAAACCTATGAGCATTTCCATTTATTAATGTTAAATAAAAAATCATAATTGAATATTTTTTCATCCTTGTTGGTACAAACATGTACTGTTAAGTAGAATACCTGTTTTAATTAGGGCTCCCGATAGTACGTACAGGGTGGCTGGTAAGTAGGTATACCGACAAACTTGAAAGGTGTATTCCTGAACACATTTTGAGGCTATAATTTCATATGAACTTTTCTGGATTCGGCTTAGTTTAAGAGATAATGACATGTTATTCTAAAAACTATTTTCATCACAAGTCACTGAAAAATGCCTGCACGATTAAAATTCTTACACTAGTAGTTTTCATCTCGACATACACACTGATTAAAGTTAGAGAAAATGAGGAAAAAGTTTCAGAAAAATGTTCAACAAAAAAAAAAATATCAAAAACTCTGAAAAAAAAATCTTTCCCTACAATTTATTACTGGTCATGTACAAAAAAAACAAAATATCAAAAAACGGAATAACCAAAAAAAATTTTTTTTGTTCGATAATGACATATGTCACATATTTTTTTTTACTTCTTTTGTTATCAAAAATGCATTGGTAAAGTCTGTCGGTATACTCCTTCCCACCCTGTATATCGGGAGCCCTAATTAAAACAGGTATTCGCCGGACCATAGATCCGTGTCCTTAACCCCGGCGGTACTCTAAGATCACGAATTTCACAGTCACGCCGAGATACGTACCCGAATCTTTGTTTGTATACGTATCTACGAATCTGGCTTCGCTCTGGCCACGAATGCTCGTGGCATGGATCCGGTCGGATCGATTAAAATGTAAATAAATAAGGCCTAATATTGAATGCATGACATCTTGTTTTTAAGTACGTTTTGAGTATTACGAGTATACTCTGAATCGGGACGAACGGGATTTTATTGATTAGAATTGCATTTTTCGTATCGATTTATGTTATACGATAACGTGTTAGGTACTGTGTTCTATATAACAAGCGACGGTGTTACCTATAAATTATGGTTTGGAATTTATAATTGTGATTTTGAATCACCATATAGAAAAAAATTAAAAAATCACGTTAAAAATATTTGAACAAATTGCTATATATAAAAGATAATACAGTCGTTCATTTAAGTTTATTACCTGCCGGGGCGGCCCTTTTGTAGATAAGACCTATACCAAGAAGTTGTACGCCCAAAGTAGCAAACAATAGTTTGTCAGCGATATAATTGACCACACGTGGTAATTTTTCTGTGAAGTCTTTTGTTTGTGAAGTTGAATGAAGTAGCCGCATCTTTGTGTTTGTATATAGATAAGCGGGGATGTTTTAGTTAATTCGTAGAGGGTAATTTCGGGTTTTGGTCTTATACGTGTTAGTCACTAATAATATTGCAGTTCGAACAGACTTGAAGAGAGTTGAGTCGAATTTAAAGCAATTGTTTTTTCTTGTTTTATTACATTTGTGTTTAGTTACTGTTGTTGAGAAGATAGCGTTTTTAAAGTGTGTCAACAATGAAGAGAAGTTGGGTGTGAAATTATACCACCAGGGTCGGTGACACGGCTTTATGCACTTTAATTGTACAATGATCGTACCAACAGTGACTTTTCGTGTCGTTGAAAGCGGTGCACCTAAAATCTTCCGTCACGACATCTAATGAGTTAGTACATTGTATTTTTTTCATTATATTGCTTTTTAATATCCTTTTGTAGTTTAAAAGTTCTTTTAGGTATGTATTTTGTAGGTAATAACGCTGCCTACTAAGCAAAACTCTCAGATTCGAATTCTGATAAAAATATTTATTTGTATATTTATGGCTCATTTATTTTGTTCCTGAATTACGGGTTTCCTACTATAGATATTAATCGTTGCCTGGAACCATCCACGTGTACACGGGGATACGTATCTTAATTACACGTGTGTTTATAAGCCATATTAAAATCAAGTGCTACAAGCCGTAGCGATGTCGGAGTTTTAGTCTCCTGTTTCCCCTCAAGGTCCCTCAAGATTTCAACTTTGTTGACTATGGATTTTTGCAAAAAAAAAAACAAGGTGAGACAAAATGGGGGTTTAAAATACACTGTGTATACTTAATGTTTTTATGTATCTACAGATAAACACACATTGAAAATGTAACTATCTGTTAACAAATTCTTACATGGGTAAATAGAAGAATAGAAATGCTCCTATACATAGGTTCTCAATATTTTTGTTCAGATTCAGAGTAGGTAATACTGACAACATATTTAAAAAAAAAGTTTTAAAAATATTTTCAAAATGTATTAATTTTTTAGTAAAATTCGATGGTTAGTAAAATATTTTATACATAAAGTAATATTCATAAAATTAGCTCCTTATTAATAACTGGCAAAGTATTTTGTGTATATTCTATTAAAAACGAGCACATTACTAGTAAAGTACTTGGTGGTAACAACTGGGATTTATTTTTCTCAGTAGTTACCACTAAAGTGATTGGTGGTAACTACTGGGAATTCTTTTTCCCAGTAGTTACCACTAAAGTGATTGGTGGTAACTACTGGGAATTCTTTTTCCCAGTAGTTACCACCAAGTACTCTTGTGGTAACAGGTGGGAAAAAAATTCCCAGTTGTTACCACTGGTGTCAAGTTGGTGGTAACAGGTGGGAATAACCCACTTTAGTGAGTATAATGCTACTGTTTGCGTCCTTAAGTAAGTTCATACTACTGTTTACTCAATTTGTCGATAGATGGCGCTGTACCGTGCACGAAACACGCTAACGACATTTCAATGTGACTGGTATATAAGGGTTGGGGATTTGTTTTAATATATTGGCTTTATTTGTGAGATTGGTTGTTTCATTATACATTCATTCGCATCTAAAGAACGCCCTTTTTGAAAGTGTTAGGGGTACATACATTGGTCCTTTGCGAACCGGGATGTACTGTGGGCTTTGAGTATTTTAGTGGTGTTTTCCTGCGTCAAGTGGCAACGGATTGTTGTCGAGGGTGCAGTCTCCGAGGGCGGCAGCGGATTGGAGCAGTCGACGGAGTCAGCAGCGCCGTGGCACAGAGTGACGTCACGGTGATCAACTTGGCGGGAAATTCAAAATGAGGTTCCAGTACTAGTGAAGTGAATGTGTAAGAAGATTATAAACTGTGAGTACATTTATGTTTATCTGTGGAAGTGTTTATTTACAACTGTCACCTGTCAAATCATATTTGAAAAGTAGAACTGTCAAGCTGTCAGATTTGGACTTAGAATATTTCAAGAACTATTTAGTGCAAAATTTCAAAGTGTTTTGGACTTAGAATAATTTAAGGAAAAGTGATCCGACGGGGAACCTATGCCGGATTTCATAGCGGATTACATGAGCCAAACACTTAGAAAATTTAAGAGCGAAAAACACTTGCAATTTTTTCAAGATTTGCACTAAATATTGGGACTTAGAAAATTTCTGAATAGTTTTGCTTGGACTTGTAATTTTTCAAGATGAGTAAAAAGGAAACTAGTATTAATTTTCAAATAGATCAAAGCGTTCGTATTAAGAAGGCGTTCAGTAACTTTAAAAAGTCTCCGAAGGAACGGATTACCATCGCTTACCTAGAAACCAGATTAGAAAACTTAGAACAGATATGGGAGCAGTTTTCACGTAACCATATGCAGATTTTAATGGCGCTAGAGCCAGAAGTGTTAAACGATACTGCCTACATAAAAGACGATGTGTATGATGCGACGAACGAGCTATACATGGACTACAAGTGTGAGCTCAAGAACGCTTTGAGCAATTTTAAAGTTACAGCAAGCAATGCTAGTCCCATATTGTCAGGAACGTCAAAATCGAATCACGTGAAGCTTCCCAAGATCACGATTCCTACTTTTTCGGGAAAATATGAGGAATGGATGGGATTTCGGGATTTATTCATATCACTCATTCATAAAAATCAAGACATCGACGATATCCAGAAGCTTCACTATTTGAAGGCTCATTTGACAGGCGAAGCGGAGCAGCTCCTTAGACATATACCTATTTCTAGCGAAAGTTATAACCAGTGTTGGACGCAGTTAGAGAGTCGTTATAATAATAAACAATATCTGGCGAATTGCATATTAAAAAAGTTTTTTGCACAACAGACTCTTCTGACTGAGTCTGCCACTGACATCAGGCGTATATTGGATTGTACCACTGAAACATTAAATGCATTATCTAGTCTCAAAATAGATACAAGCACTTGGGATATTATTATAATTTACATTGTAAGTCATAAATTAGATCCAGAAAGTCGGAAAAGTTGGGAATGTAAAGTAAGCGAATCACTGTCACTATCAGAGCAGTTACCGACACTGGAACAGTTTAAAGACTTTTTGCAAAATCGATATCAATCTTTGGAATTTCTAGAACCGAAATTCAGTACAAGCCAAAAACCAAGATATGTAAACAACAATAACAAGGGCAATTTTAGCCAGACCAAAGGCTATAAGGGGCAAAAAGTTAGTAGTCTGCATATCACCAAGAATGTATCTTGTAATTATTGTAAGGGTGACCATCGGATAATAAATTGTAAAGATTTTATTGCATTAGATGTCAGTGTTAAGCGTGATTTTGTCCAAACCAACGGGATGTGTTTTAACTGTTTGGGTAGCAATCATTCTGCCAGATACTGTAAGCTCACCACAAATTGTCAAATCTGTAACAGACGTCATCACTCGCTGTTACATCAAAAAGGAGACGCGCAAGCTTATGAATCTGGAGAGCCATCAATACCTCAAGCTGTGGCACAAGTTCATACACAGCAAGTTACAAATTCAACAGAAGAATCTACCCCGGGAACCAGTGTTTCGAACCACTTCGTAAAAAATATCTCAGAGAAAGGGTTGCTGGCTACCGCGGTAGTAAAGGCCAAATCATGGGACAACGAATATCATTTGATGAGAGCATTAATAGACCCAGGTTCTGAAGTGTCCTTTATATCCACTGCAGCTGTGATGCTACTCGGATTAAAGCGGATTGCGGTTAAGAGTACAGTAACGGGATTAGAAGGTCAGGTAATTGCAGAGTCTAAGTATATGGTTCAAGTAACAATAACATCACGTACAGACTCCAGATATGTTATTAGCATTCCAGCATATGTCGTAGACAAAGTTACGTTACCTACGCCCTCCGAGAGAGTATACATTACCTCGTGGCCTGAACTGCAAGGTGTAGAGCTCGCGGATCCTGAGTATCACACTCCCAATAAAATAGACGTGTTATTGGGATCGAAGGTCTATGCTAGGATCATTGAAACCGGTTTGATAAAGTCACCTGAAGGTACTGCGGTGGCACAACAGACGTCTCTAGGTTGGATTATAATAGGGGAAGTTAAATTACAGGAGAATGTCTCTGGCACGTTAGTGAACATGCACATTCAGGTGGAACAGTTGCTGAGGTCCTTTTGGGAAATAGAATCAGAACCTAGCAACAATAAACGGATCTTAACACCTGAAGAACAGAGATGTGAGGAGATATATGAAGCGACCACCTCACGGGATCAGGACGGACGCTATGTTGTTAGGCTACCGTTCAGAGATGAGCAACCAACTTGTGTAGATGGAGGGTCCAGAGAGATAGCGTTGAAAAGATTTCACTCTCTGGAAAGAAAACTGCGAATGGACGAACGCCTGCAAGCAGAATATTCAAAGGTGTTTCATGAATACCGGGATTTAAATCACATGGAACCTTTATCTGTTCAAGAGTCGAGGGAAAAAGGACTGTACTTACCTTATCATGCAGTCGTGCGTGAAAATCGAGAAACCACTAAGGTTCGTATAGTTTTCGATGCGTCGTGCAAGGGAATCAATGGCGTATCCTTGAACAGTGATCTAATGGTAGGCCCCACATTACAGCCGGAGTTAAGACACATAATCATGCGTTGGCGAATGCATCCTGTTGTCTTCATTGCTGACATCGTTAAGATGTACCGACAAGTAATTGTAGATGAAAAAGACACAAGATACCAACGCATTCTTTGGAGAGAGCACCGGGATCATGAAGTTAAAGAATACAAACTAAACCGAGTCACCTTTGGAGTATCATCAGCACCGTACCTTGCAGTCAAAAGTCTAATTCAAGTAGCCATAGATGAAGGTGCCGACTTTCCTCTTGCAGCGCCTCGTGTTCGTCAAGATTTTTATATGGACGATCTAATGTCAGGGTGTCAGTCGGATCAGGAGGCAAAGGAGATATGCCTTCAAATGAAAGCATTATTGAGCAAGGGAGGATTCGAACTTCAAAAATGGTCAAGCAACAGCACAGCTGTGATTGAAGAAATTCAAGGAAGCATAACAGCGTCAGAAGGGCATAAGAAGATAGAGATGAAGCAAGAGGCTGTCAGTAAAATCTTAGGACTTACCTGGGATCGCCATAAAGATGAATTTGCGTATGCAGTTCAGTTATCTCCACCATCGGCACCTATAACTAAAAGGAAGGTTATTTCAGACATCGCGAGACTGTATGATCCTCTTGGATGGATAGCACCCAGTATCGTGCAAGCGAAAATGTTTATTCAAAAACTGTGGCTAGCAGGCATAGAGTGGGACCAAGAGCTATCATCTGACCTACTTGAAGAATGGTTAAGTTATAGGGAAGAATTATCACAACTCACTGGGTTTAGACTTCCTCGCTGGACGAACCACAGAACAGATGCTAAGGTAGTTGAACTACACGGGTTTAGTGATGCGTCAAACGCTGCATATTCCGCTGTGATTTACTTACGCGTCATTGATGCCGAAGGGTTGATACACGTAAGTCTGGTATCAGGCAAAACAAGAGTAGCACCGATAAAGCAAATCTCAATTCCTCGAATGGAATTATGCGGGGCGGTATTGCTAGCGAAGCTATTGGTCGAAGTTTCAGTCGTACTGAACGTGCAAAGGTGCAATATCCACGTATGGACAGACTCGGAAGTGGTGTTGGCATGGTTAAGCAGCCATCCCAGTAGATGGAAAACCTTTATAGGAAATAGATGTTCAGAGATCTTGACATCCACTAGCCGAAGTCAGTGGTCGCACGTAAAGTCGGAGCACAATCCAGCAGATTGTGCCTCAAGAGGGATTCCAGCTTCCGAATTGTGTAGCTTTGAACTCTGGTTATCTGGACCTGCTTGGTTGAAAAACGAAAAGATAGATTACAAACCACCAAAATCAAAGCATACTCAGCTAGAAGAACGGAAATTTCATACTCACCTGGTAACTGAGGTACTTGGGACGGATGACGACAATTCTATTTGGTCGAAGTATTCTTCGCTGACAAAGTTGTTAAGAGTTGTTGCTTACTGCCGAAGATTCCTGAAAAATAAAAGAAAAAATCATACCTACCTACTAAAAAGTGAACTAGATGAAGCTTTAGCAATCATGGTAAAGAGAAGCCAGCTACAAGCGTATGGAGAAGAAATAGAAGATATTAAAAAGGGTAAACTAAAGAAGAAAAGTCAACTTACCTCTTTTACCCCACAACTCGATGAGTTTGGAATAATTCGGGTTGGTGGGCGGCTTCAGAGTGCAGACATAGAATATGATCAAAAACATCCGATGTTATTGCCAAAATCCGCGTGGTTGACTACGCTTATCCTTCGAGATGCGCATTTTAAAACTCTACATGGAGGATCGCCGTTAATGGTTAACTATATTAGGGCCAAATTTTGTATACCAGGGCTCAAAAACTTGGCAAAGGCACATGTTAAAAAGTGCATACCATGTGTTCGAAATGCAGCCATTATTCGGAACCCACTGATGGGGCAATTACCCTCACCCAGAGTAAACATGGCAAGACCGTTTGTGCGTAGCGGCGTAGACTACGCGGGCCCTATCAACGTACGTGTCTCCAAGGGTAGAGGTAACAAATCCTACAAAGGGTATATTTGTCTATTCGTATGCATGGCTACTAAAGCCATTCATATAGAAATGGTTAGTGACTTGTCTACAGCCGGCTTTCTGGCTGCTTTCAAGAGGTTTGTATCAGGCGAGGTTATTGTAGCGACCTTTACAGTGATAACGGGTCTAATTTCGTAGGCGCAGCAAAAGAACTTCAGTATCTTTTTAATTCTGAAAAATCAAGCTTGGTTCCTGAGCTGGCAGACTGGATGGCTTCCAACGGTACCCAATGGCACTTTATACCACCTTATGCTCCCAATTTTGGTGGACTTTGGGAGGCAGGCATCAAGTCGTGCAAATTTCACCTCAAGCGTGTCATCGGGAATTCCACGCTCACTTTTGAGGAGATGAGTACTGTATTAGCACAAGTTGAGGCATGCTTAAATTCCAGACCACTGTGGCGTATTGAGGAAAAGGGTGAATCACTACCATTATCGCCTGGACATTTCCTTGTGGGTGAGCCACTCGTAGTAGCTCCAGATCAGCGCTATGATCAATTACCAATTTCACCGTTGCGTAGATGGCAGTTGTGTCAACGAATGACTCAGGATTTCTGGCGACGTTGGTCACAGGAGTACTTAAACCAGTTTCTACAAAGACACAAGTGGACGAAACAAACTCCCGAACCGAAGGTGGGCGATGTAGTTCTGGTGAAAGAACCTGATTTGCCACCAGCTAAATGGCTTCTAGGCAAAGTAGTTGACACGCATCCAGGTTTGGACAAGGTGACGCGAGTTGTCACTCTTAGATGTAAGAATAGTCTTATAAAAAGACCCACTTCAAGAATCTGTATTTTGCCACTGACAGATTAAATCATACAAATCTATTATACGAGTTAAATATTAATTGTTTTGTTCCTTTAAAATTTAGTTTAAGAACAGTTGTTCTTGGTGGGCGGCATGTTTGCGTCCTTAAGTAAGTTCATACTACTGTTTACTCAATTTGTCGATAGATGGCGCTGTACCGTGCACGAAACACGCTAACGACATTTCAATGTGACTGGTATATAAGGGTTGGGGATTTGTTTTAATATATTGGCTTTATTTGTGAGATTGGTTGTTTCATTATACATTCATTCGCATCTAAAGAACGCCCTTTTTGAAAGTGTTAGGGGTACATACAGCTACAATATCACATTATTCCGGTAAATTGAGTGTTAATCTTTTTTAAAGAAGGCTTTTAATGTAGATTAAAAATAAAAATGTAATATGGTAATCAGCATTAATTTTATTGAACAATAAAATTGAAATAGTTAAACTTAAACCTAATAAGTAAATTGGCAGAATGATTATTATAATTAATTACTTACCATTACTAAAATTTTATTATTATGTATCTCCTCAATTTTTCTAACATTATTTAATATAGCCATAAGACGTGAAGTCGTTTGTTTATACATTTTGAAGTCAATCCACTTATATAAGTTAATATATCAGAAATTACCGCCCAAGTGCCAGTCGGACTCGCGCGCCAAGGGTTCCCTACCATTATCAATTTATCATAAAAGAATAAATTAGAGGTAAAAAAATGTTTTTAAAGACAAGCTTTTATAGTAAACAATACTTATAAAGAAAAAATAAACCATGACATTCATAAAATTCACGGTTTTGTAAGTCTTACCTAACGAACCACAAAAGGGTTGAATTTAGCTGAACAATAGTGTCGTCAGCAAAAGTATGATATACATATATTATATAAACAAACATTATCCATAAGAAGTTTATTTACATTCTTTCCAAATTAAAATTTTGTCGGAGTCGAGGCCTAAAAATTGTGCGACAAGCTTTCAATCTGGATATAATATAGATAAACTGCTTATGGATAATGTTTGTTTACACATAAGTACATATATGTCTCATACTTTTGCTGATGACACATCTATTGATCAGCTAAACTCAACCCTTTTGTAGTTCGTTACTTGTAATATAATTATTATTCCCCGGTCTATCCATTTCAATTAACGCTTCATTGTTGTAAGGTCTCTTTTCAGTTAATTTGTGCAACCTAATTCTTCAATCTGTAGACTGTCTAAAGACTGAACTCTACTCAGAGCTTCTTAGTTATGCTTGTCCAGCAGCGAAACATTTCGAACCTAAATAAACCACGGCATGATCGACTGCACTTCCCTGCATCTTATGAACCGTTGATGCCCAGCATAATACCACAGGTAACATTATTCGTTATTTGTTCCGCTGTGCCGTGACTTTTGATCTGGAACTGCACTGATATGGGTTCTATAATATGAATTTGAATACCATTTCCGTTCGATCGCATTTCCGAATTTTATTCGAACTAATGGAATATCTGTCAGAAGAGTAAGAGAAACGACATTAAAATTCAAATAAACCTGCCTTGGAATACGATTATGCTTGAAGGCTTACCGAAAATGTTATATTTAGAGCATCTGTTTCTGTCAGTCCTAGGATGACGTCATCGATGACCGATGCATTTGAGAAAGTATATCGCTAACTAATATTTATATCTTTGGATGCTCCGGGCCTTTGGCCCTGTGCAAGGCTCGGCCTTCGTCCTTCGCAGGTGGCCTATGGCCATCCGTTTCGTTTTCATGTTACGCTATTTCATTGTGTAGCATGGTAGTGCTGGTCTCTGGCAGCTCGGCCTTCAGCCTCGCGAGCTATAGCGCCTCGTGCAATCGCTTCGTGCCTTCGTCCTTCGCAAGGGCCAGCTGTTGGGCCAGCGGCCCTCCGGTTTGTTTTAGAGAATCACTCTTCCGTCCCGTAGCCTGGAAGCACTATTAGTGGTATTATTAGTGGTAGTGGTAGTGGTTTATTAGTGGTATTTTTCCAGAACCCCTTAAGATGTCTTTAATTAAGCCAATACACAAAAAGGACAGCAAGGAAAACGTACAAAATTATCGACCCATCTCTTTGATACCAGTGTTATCAAAGATATTTGAGAAAGCCATGCATATTCGCATTATAAAATTCCTTGATAAGTTTAATATAATACACCCCGAACAGTATGGCTTTCAAAAAGGAAAATCGACTTCATTAGCTGCCTTCTCGTTAATGAATAAAGTCATGAGCTACATGGACAAAAGCAAGCCGGTTACTGCCGTCTTCTTCGATATGAGTAAAGCTTTTGACTTTGTGTCCCATGACATTCTCCTGAAAAAGTGTGAGCTTTACGGTATCAGAGGTGCGGCAAATGAGTGGTTAAAAACTTACTTATGTGATAGAACTCAGTTTGTGCAAGTATCAAATACCAATTATAATAATACTGTGACAACACATAAATCTTCCACTAAAGTAAACCGAGTCGGGGTACCGCAGGGAAGTATTTTAGGCCCCCTGCTATTTTTATTATATATAAATGACCTCCCTAATGTAACAGAATTTGACTGCATACTTTTTGCTGATGATATATCTATTGTTATTCCACTATCTGACATAAATACTTATAATAATGACATCAACAATACAATCTCCACAATCGTAACATGGATGCATAATAACAATTTAAATGTAAATATAAGGAAAACCACATACTTGCAATTCATAAATCACAATGCTAAAAAATTAAAGAAAAAAAAACCTTTTTAAAAACAAGCTTTTATTATTTGTTTATAAAATAAACTAAAAAGTTAAAAATAAATTTAACTCTAAAAAGAAATATAACACTTTGTAACTTGATTGTAACCTTTAACGACAAATAAGCGTCTTCGTCTAGGACAAAATAATTCCATATTGTACAAATTTATTTCATTTTAACACTAAAACTTTTCACCATACATAATTATTCAATCTCGTCCTCCCTCTATATCATAGTCCCCATTTATAAATGAAAGCGTGTTACATTGTGATAGCTTGAGGAAAATATTGTGTTGTATTAAATGTAACACGCTTTCATTTATAAATAGGGACTATCATAAAGAGGGGGGACGAGATTGAATAATTATGTATGGTGAAAAGTTTTAGTGTTAAAATGAAATAAATTTGTACAATATGGAATTATTTTGTCCTAGACGAAGACGCTTATTTGTCGTTAAAGGTTACAATCAAGTTACAAAGTGTTATATTTCTTTTTAGAGTTAAATTTATTTTTAACTTTTTAGTTTATTTTATAAACAAATAATAAAAGCTTGTTTTTAAAAAGGTTTTTTTTTTCTTTAATTTTATTTTTAACTTTTTAGTACCTCTATTTTTAATTCGAGATTTACTACGACGTAGTTCGTAGCGCGTAGCAGCGTTATTCCATCATGAAGTCCGTAGTTCGTTCACATGATATGTAATATGTACTGATTTAAATATCAATACTTAATGTTGAAATTATGTAATCACTTGTTAGTTATTTGTAACGTTTCTCATTCTATCCATTTCTTTTAATGCATCAACATTACAAGGTTTCTTTGACGTCAACTTGGAGCAGTCAAGTTCTTCGATTTGAAGACCTGCTAAAGACCTAACTCGGCTTAAAGCTACATAAGCTTGACCAGCAGTGAACAATTTGGAGCCTAGATATATAACAGCATGATCTACAGTAGTTCCCTGCATTTTATGCACAGTTGAAGCCCAAGACAAGACAATCGGGAACATTCTTCTTTCAGCTGTGCCGTGATTAAATTTAGCAGGAAATTGAACTGATTTAGGGTGTATTATGTGAATGCCATCGTTACCAAAGTCTACGCGAACCGATGGCACATCGCTACCGTATAGTTGAGCACGTCTGTAATACGGCCATATGATTTCAGTGATGTGACCTATTGCTCCATTCACAAGTCCCTTAGCAACGTCAACGTTAGACCTCAACATAACTTTAGCACCAACAAATATTTCTAGTTCTTTTGGAAGACCTCCTGTTTTGTTAATGTCCGTGTGTATTATTTTATTAATATCAATCTGATCATTCTTTTTTGATCCATCAATTGATCTTGTGCTATTATTTTAAACATTTGTGTATTCTTCTTCCTAAAATGTTCGAGAACGGCTGAATTATGTTTATTGACCTGCTGATTCGTTGGGTAAATACGTAGAGCTTTTTCAATCGGAGACTCGTGAAGACGAATCAAACGAGACCAAACTCGATGGGGTTGCGTCGTTTAATTACGGAGGTCCTATGGCCACCTTCCGGCTCCAACATCAGACCCTGGTTACCATATAGTATCAAAGTACTCGTCAAGACTAATCCAATGAGCCCAAAACTCGATGGGGTTGCGCCGTTTAATTACGGAGTTCCTATGGCCACCTTCCAACTCCAACATCAGACCCTGGTTACCATAATATAGTATCAATGTACTCGTCAAAACTAATCCAATGAGCTCAAACTCGATAGGGTTGCATCGTTTAATTACGGAGTTCCTATGGCCACCTTCCGGCTCCATCATCAGACCCTGGTTGCCATATAGTATCAAAGTACTCGTCAAGACTAATCCAATGAGCTCAAACTCGATAGGGTTGCATAGTTTAATTACGAGTTCCTATGGCCACCTTCCGGCTCCATCATCAGACCCTGGTTGCCATATAGTATCAAAGTACTTGTCAAGACTAATCCAATGAGCTCAAACTCGATAGGGTTGCATCGTTTAATTACGGAGTTCCTATGGCCAACTTCCGGCTCCATCATCAGACCCTGGTTACCATATAGTATCAAAGTACTCGTCAAGACTAATCCAATGAGCCCAAACTCGATGGGGTTGCGTAGTTTAATTACGGAGTTCCTATGGCCACCTTCCGGCTCCATCATCAGACCCTGGTTACCATATAGTATCAAAGTACTCGTCAAGACTAATCCAATGAGCTCAAACTCGATAGGGTTGCATCGTTTAATTACGGAGTTCCTATGGCCACCTTCCGGCTCCATCATCAGACCCTGGTTACCATATAGTATCAAAGTACTTGTCAAGACTAATCCAATGAGCTCAAACTCGATAGGGTTGCATCGTTTAATTACGGAGTTCCTATGGCCACCTTCCGGCTCCATCATCAGACCCTGGTTACCATATAGTATCAAAGTACTCGTCAAGACTAATCCAATGAGCCCAAACTCGATGGGGTTGCGTCGTTTAATTACGGAGTTCCTATGGCCACCTTCCGGCTCCATCATCAGACCCTGGTTACCATATAGTATCAAAGTACTCGTCAAGACTAATCCAATGAGTTCAAACTCGATAGGGTTGCATAGTTTAATTACGAGTTCCTATGGCCACCTTCCGGCTCCATCATCAGACCCTGGTTACCATATAGTATCAAAGTACTTGTCAAGACTAATCCAATGAGCTCAAACTCGATAGGGTTGCATCGTTTAATTACGGAGTTCCTATGGCCACCTTCCGGCTCCATCATCAGACCCTGGTTACCATATAGTATCAAAGTACTCGTCAAGACTAATCCAATGAGCTCAAACTCGATAGGGTTGCATCGTTTAATTACGAGTTCCTATGGCCACCTTCCGGCTCCATCATCAGACCCTGGTTACCATATAGTATCAAAGTACTTGTCAAGACTAATCCAATGAGCTCAAACTCGATAGGGTTGCATCGTTTAATTACGGAGTTCCTATGGCCACCTTCCGGCCCCATCATCAGACCCTGGTTACCATATAGTATCAAAGTACTCGGCAAGACTAATCCAATGAGCCCAAACTCGATAGGGTTGCATCGTTTAATTACGGAGTTCCCATGGCCACCTTCCGGCTCCATCATCAGATCAGCTCTATGGCACAATAACATTGCATTGTCATCCGATTTATACATGCATTCTAAATTTCAGCTCAATCGGAAACCGGGAAGTGGATCAAATTTAAGTTGCAAGATTTGATTACAGAACGACAGACAACGGGACAGGTGAAACTAAATAAAAGCTTGTAAAAAGCAGCCACTTAGTGTATCCCTCGGCAATGAACCTATAGGAGAATCATGTCAAACAATTTTTTTGGGCATTATTTTGGACGACAAGTGCTCTTGGGTAGATCATATAGATAAGGTATGTGGCAAAATAAATTCATTTTGTGTATGCTTTATGGAGGTTAGTGAAAACTTGTAGCAAGAAGGCAGCCATACAAGCGTATCATGGCTATGTTTGCTCCTTACTTAGATACGCTATTATTTTATGGGGAAATTCGCACCATGCAATCCGAGCACTGATAGCTCAGAAACAATGTATCAGAGCAATATGTGATATTGATGATATTATGACATCTTGCAGACCCCTGTACAAAGACCTTAAGTTAATGACAGTGCCTTGTATGTATATTTACGAAATATGTTTATTTGTAAAAATGCATCCAGAAGTTTTCAAGACGTATAATGATGTATGTAATTTTAATACAAGATACCCTGACAGGCTAGCAATACCTTCCAAAAGAACAGCTTTGTACAGCAGAAACACTTTTTGCATGAGTATCAAGATCTATAATAAACTAGATAACGATATTAAACTATTGTCTTTGAGAATGTTTAAAGCAAAACTAAAAGCTTGGCTTGTACAAAAGGCTTTTTACTCCGTAGAGGAATACATGTCATCTTTTGACTGAAGTTGGCCTTGACTATAATATAGACTTAGTTTTAGTTGTAGGCTAAGATATTATTTTTGCATGCCCGATGATGGTGAAATATGTGTTGCCTATTATAATATTGTCTAAACAACTTTTGTACCATATTTCAAGCAAAATAAAAATTATTTCATTTCATTTCATTTCATTTTATTTCATTTCATTTCATTTCACTGGGTTTATAGGGCCTGCGGCCCTCAGCTTCGTTTTCATGTTACATTATTCCATTAGTAGCATGATAGCGCTGAGCTCTGGCCTACAACCCTCTGATTCGCTTGTTTAGTCGGTCCAAAAGAAGGCATGTTTATAAAATGAACCCAAACGTTAATAGCTACATATTATAGTATTGTCACCAAAGTTACGGAAGCATACAAAATTGCGGCCCACCGACTTAGACTGACAGTGTGAGTGGTTCGCGTAGGGCGAGCTGTAAAGCCTGCGGCCCTCCGGCTGATAGACTGACAGCGTGAGTGGTTCGCGTAGGGCGAGCTGTAGGGCCTGCGGCCTTCCAGCTCATATACTGACAGCGTAAGTGGTTCGCGTAGGGCGGGCTGTATGGCCTGCGGCCCATCGGTTCATAGACTGCCAGCGTGAGTGGTTCCCGTAGGGCGAGCTGTCGGGCCTTCGGTCCTCCGGCTGATAGACTGACAGCGTGAGTGGTTCGCGTAGGGCGAGCTGTAGGGGCTGCGGCCCTCCAGCTCATGGACTGACAGCGTGAGTGGTTCGCGTAGGGCGAGCTGTAGGGCCTGCGGCCCTCCGGCTCATAGACTGCCAGCGTGAGTGGTTCCCGTAGGGCGAGCTGTCGGGCCTTCGGTCCTCCGGCTCATGGACTGACAGCGTGAGTGGTTCGCGTAGGGCGAGCTGTAGGCAGGGCTCGGATACCGGTTTTTTCTCCATACAAAAGAACGGTTCGAATTTCGTTCATTTTTGTTCTTCTGTATGTCAATTCTTTGTTAATGGAGTAATTTAAAAATACGACGTTGGTAATTTCATAACATTTTGATTACTACATAAAGAATATAAAACATTTTGAATATTGGGCTATTTAGAGGTTCTCGAAAAAAACCGGTTCCGAGCCTTGGCTGTAGGGCCTGCGGCCCTCCGGCTGATAGACTGCCAGCGTGAGTGTTTCCCGTAGGGCGAGCTGTCGGGCCTTCGGTCCTCCGGCTGATAGACTTACAGCGTGAGTGGTTCGCGTAGGGCGAGCTGTAGGGCCTGCGGCCCTCCAGCTCATGGACTGACAGCGTGAGTGGTTCGCGTAGGGCGAGCTGTCGGGCCTTCGGTTCTCCGGCTGGTGGACTGACAGCGTGAGTGGTTTGCGTAAGGTGAGCTGTAGGGCCTGCGGCCCTCCGGATCATAGACTGCCAGCGTGAGTGGTTCTCGTAGGGCGAACTGTCGGGCCTTCGGTTCTCCGGCTGATAGACTGACAGCGTGAGTGGTTCGCGTAGGGCGAGCTGTAGGGCCTGCGACCCTCCGGCTCATAGACTGCCAGCGTGAGTGGTTCGCGTAGGGCGAGCTGTCGGGCCTTCGGTCCTCCGGCTGATAGACTGACAGCGTGAGTGGTTCCCGTAGGGCGACCTGTCGGACCTGCGGTCCTCCTTGCGTGCGGTTCACAAAAAAATTCAACAGATGCATTAGCACCCACAGATTTCAAATATGACATAACACTAAAACCATGGTAATGGCAGTTATCTTAGTATTCGCCGGGGGCGGCGATTTGTTTCTTGTCCTTTTAAATGTGTATCTTGTAAAGTCATGTATTGTGTGTCACAAATAAATATTTTTTCTTTCTTTCTTAAATAGACAAAAATCGGGTACCTCCCCTAGTAGTACCTAAAGTGGGGATGATTTTTTTATTTGCCTGTAATCCTTTAGTGTGGGGTATCGTCGAATAAGTCTTCCAGACTTCAAAATAATAAGGGTGCCGAAACATTTTTTTTTCTAAAGTCAATATTTTCGAATACCTACATGACTTAATTATAGAATACCTACTTTAAATGAAATTATTACGATTCGAATATAATCGGCCTAGCCGTTTTTTGAATAGCTACGGAATTAATTAAGCATGGCCTGACATGCTTTTAGCCGGGTAGCGCGGAAGCGGTTATGGTGGCAGTCTTTGAGTAAGGCCTATGTCCAGCAGTAGTAAACGCCTTACGGCTGATATTATGATGATGATGAGACTTTTGTGACCAATATGTATTAATACATAATACATACATAAACTGAACTAAATAAGGGGTGCGCTTTCATTCACATAACTTTTTAACTCCTAATATCGGAAGTCCGAAAATGAGTCTCATACAATTTTACATCATAATGATCACTCTTCATAATTTTTATTATAATAAAATATTGAAATTCCTAATCATTCGACTTCATAATGTTAATGTTCATACATTTGTTTATACTAATTTTTGTTTTCATATATTTCTTGATCATAAGTGTTATATATCCTATAAGTACATTGAAGTTCATACTGTCAATAGTCATACATCTCTTTTATAATAATTTAATGCTGCCAGAAAGGTGGGTTACGATAGGTTAGAACTGCGACCTTCACAGAACTAAAATGCTGCCAGAAAGGTGGGTTAGGTTAGGTTAGAACTGCGACCCTCACAGAACCGAAATGCTGCCAGAAAGGTGAGTTAGGTTAGGTTAGAACTGCGACCCTCACAGAACCGAAATGCTGCCAGAAAGGTGGGTTAGGTTAGGTTAGAACTGCAACCCTCACAGAACCAAAATGCTACCAGAAAGGTGGGTTAGGTTAGGTTAGGTTAGAACTGCGACCCTCACATAACCGAAATGCTGCCAGAAAGAAAAATTATGACGACAGTGTGTTATGAGTTCCGATCATAGGAATTAAAAAATTATGACGACTGTGTGTTATGAGCTCCGATCATAGGAATTAAAATGTATGAACATAAAATGTATGAAGAAAAAAATTATGAAGAGTGATTATTATGAACTCCAATCCGTAGTACAATCGTAAATAGGAATACAAATTTTATGAGAGCCAATATGGACCCCTAAATAAGATAGACTACAGTATTAATTAAACTTAGACATTATGCATCAATATTTCAGTCTTATTATGTTCTGGGAAAGACTCACGGAGTTGTTTTAGAGACCGAGTCTTCAGGTTGTACTAAGACTCAATGATATATAAGTAAAGATACGTTATACTCTAACAAAATGAGCGAAATAAATACTTCACATCATACACCTACGATTTATTGACAGTTGACATACACCTATCTTAATATTTCAAAATGCGTAAAAGAGATGGCAAAATACATATACTCGTATTTAATAAATAAAAAAGAGACAACTAGCATTTGACAATTGCGCGTGCATTCTTAAGGTTGTTATTGATAAACATTGTTTTATCTCTGTTACTCTTGATCTTAAACAGCATAAGCTTGTCTTTTTCTCGAAATCTTTCAAAAACGTCAAAATGGCGTCCTATTTATTTTCAATAAATAGTAAAGTTGAAAAAAAAAATATAATTCAGTTTAATTGCGCATGATGTTTGATGTTAAGGGCATTTTTGCATTTTATTTCGTAGTTTTCACTATTGTATAACATAAAATGACATTTTAGGGCGCAGTTCATGTGATTTGCGAGAACTCGGCAGTGGTACACACCTCACGGTGGTCTGAGTAGAACTAAGAGCGATTGTTAGAATTATCACAATCTGCGCGCTTCAATTTTAGAGCCGGTGTAACATATCTTTACTTATTATATCATTGCTAAGACTAGACTAGTACAACCTAAAGGCTAACCATAACGAATCTCTAAGCGTAGGTAAATGAGATTCACAGTTCAGAGTAGCGCCATCTATCACGAAAATGGAGAGATATGCAAACCTTTGCTACGTTGACTAATGACATCTATAAGTAGAAGTTGGTAAACTGAAACAATCCATAAAAAGTTTTAAACGCAAACGAAACGCTATAAAATATTTTTTGTATTTGTATTTTAAAGACGACACGCAACGCATAGTAAACCTTTTCAATAAAAGTTGATCATAGCTGATATTATAATTCCAAGACAATATTAATTTTTGGACAATGATGTGCAAAAGAAATTGGTTAAACTGTGTAATAAAAACAAAAAAACAACTCGTCAAAATTCTGTCAACTACCAGATATTACTCAGTATACCCACAATCGTACTTTGCACGCCTCTCAACATTATTCAAAAATAAATGCAATCGAAAGTAAAATCTCAGAAGGGAATGTAAGTGGTGCTGCTCGGCTGCTATTCTCCCGTGACGATTTAGCTTCTCACTCCCCAGACACCTTTGCCGCCCTCGTGGAAAAACACCCAAAACCAACCTCTTCCACAACTTTACCAGTTCCCCCCGGTCCTGATGATCTTGCGGCCCACGTTTCTGAGGATGCCGTACTGCTCGCATTATCCGCATTCCCAAACGGTTCTGCTGGCGGATTGGATGGACTGTCGCCACAGCATATCAAAGATCTCACCTCCTTTTGTTTGGGTGACATGAAAACGGCGTTATTAAGAGAGTTGACAGTTTTAGTAAACCTCATGCTTTCAGGAAAGGTGAATCCCGAGATAGCCCCTCTACTGTACGGCGCCAATCTAGTGGCCCTGGCGAAAAAAGACGGCGGCATCCGCCCGATCGCTGTCGGCTGTACTTTTAGGCGCTTGGCTTCAAAGCTCTGCTGCCGTTTGTTTCAACAAAAGTTGACTAACCTTTTTAAGCCCCGGCAGTTGGGCTTTGGCGTCAAGGGCGGCTGTGAGGCGGCTGTTCACGCTGCACGTACCTTCCTAAACAATCCTGACTACGACGTTTTTATAAAAATTGACGTGAAAAATGCATTCAATTCAGTTGATCGCAGTGCTTTTCTTTCAGAAATAAAAAAAGAACTCCCAGAAATATACCCCTACCTTTGGCAGTGCTACGGAGCTCCCTCAAAGTTGCTTTTTGGAGACAAAATTATTTCATCATGCACGGGGTGCCAACAGGGAGACCCGCTTGGACCTGCTATTTTCAGTTTAGTCATTCATCCCATCATCTCAAGTCTAAATTCAAAATTCAACCTCTGGTATCTGGACGACGGTTCCCTAGGCGGAGACGCCGAAACCGTCCTTAACGACTTACAGACAATAATAACTAAATTTTCCGACATCGGCCTTTCCTTAAACTTCACAAAATGCGAAATTTTCTTATCTGAGAAACTCACATCCCAAAAAAAGATCGAAATTCTAACAAACTATAATGCTGTGCTTCCTAATATTTCTGTTCATACAAACACATCTCTTACTCTTTTAGGCTCCCCAATTTTTGATGAATCAATTGACCCCATTATTGACTGTAAATTGAAACTTTTCGACAGTACATCTACTCTACTTTTTGAAATAAACCCACACATGGCCCTTTTTATCATTCGGTTTTGCTTATTTACCCCTAAATTTATGTATTTACTGCGCAGCTGTCCAATTTGGAAATATCCTGCCATCCTTTCATCCATTGACGACTTACTCCAGGCTACATTATCAAAAATTTTAAACATTCATTTCAACACTTCTTCTTGGATCCAAGCGGTTCTTCCTGTAAGACTCGGAGGGCTGGGTGTTCGCTCCTCATGCAGCGTGGCACTTCCAGCCTTTCTGTCCTCTACTTACGGCACGTTGTCTCTCGTCAGTAATATTTTAAACCGTCCACAGTTACTTGACGACGAGGTGGCGTGTCTGAGGGAGGCCAGAGAGGCTTGGTGTTCGTCGTGTCCAGGAGTCGATCCTCCAGTCACACGCCGTAGTCAGAGAGCTTGGGATTCACCTCGCCTGAATACAATACATGCCGACCTCCTTTTAAAATCTCCAGACGACTCGGAACGGGCCCGACTGCTCGCAGTTTCTGCCCCCGAGTCTGGACACTGGCTCCATGCCCTCCCGTCTCGCCAGATCGGAACTGTCCTGGATCCTAGCACTCTCAGGATTGCTGTATGCCTGAGACTCGGCTGCAGCATTTGTATCCCCCACATTTGCGCCTGCGGCAAAAGCGTAGATCAGCTCGGACGTCATGGCCTTTCATGCGCAAAGAGTGCCGGCAGATTGTACCGCCACGGCACCATCAATGACCTGGTTCGCCGTGCGCTTTCTACCGTGTCTATGCCTGCTACCTTGGAACCGGTGGGTATGGCCAGAGACGATGGAAAGCGTCCCGACGGAGCCACGTTGGTGCCGTGGAAGTTGGGTAGGGCTTTGGTGTGGGACGCAACGTGTGTTGACACGTTCGCGCAGTCCCACATCCAAGGCACACGAGCACAAGCCGGTGCTGCTGCTGACCAGGCCCAGGTTCTCAAGCGCCGCAAATACTCGTCGCTTTTAATCAACTACGAGTTTGCGGCGCTTGCAGTAGAAACTTTAGGTCCTTGGTCAGCAGACATGAAGACTTTTATGAGGGCCATGTCGTCCCGGCTGCACGAAGCCTCTGGTGACCCAAGGGCTGGCGCTTACCTCGCACAAAGAATCTCTTTAGCGATTCAGCGAGGTAACGCCGCCAGTGTCATGGGCACCATGCCGCAAGCGGATCTTTTGGAAGGTATTTTCTTTTTATAGGTAGTTTGTTTAGGTATATTTAATTTTAGTGTAAGTTTTATCTTTATTTTTTCATTTTAGTTTAATTTGTAATTTATTTAAATTGTTGATCTTCTAAAATAAATGGACAACTGTCTTTGACTGACATAAAAAAAAAAAAAAAAATAAATAAATAAATAAAAACAAAATACTAAACGAAATTTTGACATTATTACTCTTCCAACGTCACTACGACAACTTTAGCTGCAAATGTATTTCTTTTACTTATTAACATAACACACCGATATCCTGAAATATGCCTTCCGTCATTACGTTAAGGCTCTGATTCTCATACAAGTAACTGAAGACGAATGGCAACGTCACGTAAATGGAAGCTTTCACTTTAAACGTCAAACGTCGAATCGTCAAGAGTGCCGTTTCTCATATTTTGTTGTGTTAATTTGTTAAATAAATTTGTTTTCAAGTGACCATCTAGTTATTCGTTTGAAAATGACGAGTAATTCGTCTTACAATAATGACAAAGTGGTCCAAGGTGAGGTGGAGTACCCTGCCACCGATCCGGCGTCGGGGGCGTTTTTTCAGGCCGATTATAAGAAGTAAGTAAATTTTTCCATTTCTTTTATTGTATTGCTTTATTAAATTTTAAGCTTTGACGGCTTCCGGAGCCTAGGTTATAGTGGCCCTGCCTATGAAGCCAGATCTCCCTGGTTCGAATCCTGGTATGGAAATTGAATTTGTAATAAGAACACTTTTTTTTTCTTACTTGAGTTATGGCTATATGAGAATTTGTAAAAGGTTGCATTTAACTATTAAGTATATCTTCTAAGTCTGCCTACCTGTACTAAGTGTCTTAGGCTCGATTTTAGCAAGCTTTTATTTGAAGAATAAGTAATTCTCAGATTACTATCTAGTGAACACATTTAACGTAGTATCTGCAATAGTGTGTCAAATTACTATAGAGTTTTGACATTACTTTGCGAGAGTGAGTGTTATTTTTTGAATAAATGTTTGTTAAAATTGAGCCTTAGTGATTATTCTGTTGCACCTATCAAGTCATTACCATTCCCAAATTATTGAGAAATAATTAAATAGGATGCTCTAAGGAGGGAATAGAAAATTGTGGAAGAAGTGGGAGGAGACCTTTACCCAAATGGGATCCGTGACTCAAATAAAGACAACAATATATTAAACTACTTCTGTTCAAATAAATTATGAGAGTTCATGGAAATAAAAAAGGCTATATTTATAATAATTTAATTAGTGGAGTCATTTGCGGTTATCTTGTAGCAGACGCATGTTTGTCTGCTATTCTGGTATAATAATCTTGTTTGCTTTTCTTCTTCTTCTTCTTCATATTTAAGAGCTGTGCTCTTGTCGGTAGAGCAATCTCCAACCCATCCGGTCCTCTGCCAACTCCTTAACCTTTTTAACGACACAACCTGAACCTTCTCTTTTATTTGGTTGAAATAGTTAATTGTTTGCTTTTATAAGACGGAAAATAAAGTGGTGATGGTAATGAACAATAAAAACGTGTAAAAAATTGCATAGAAATACCCCTTAGTATCTTTACTTAGGTTAATAAATTGTTACCTCCAATATCAATGCCCAGTCCTTTTTCCTGTAAGAATATGTAGTACTTGTTCTTTTGTTCTTTCTGTTTGGGCCATTGGTTGATTGATAGTCAATTCCTTAAGGTATTTAGATCATCTTCTGTATCATACAGTTGAAGATAGTTCCTCTCTGTATCAGGTAACTAGTCCTCAGCTATATAAAAAAGCTTTACTCAGTAAATAAAGGTAGTAACTTATATATTTTCATTATTATGCTTTCCAAAGATTTCCTCTAATGGTCCAGAGGCCAATAAACGTCAATTAAAGGTGTATTTAAATATCTCCTCAGACAAAAGCAATCCAATATTATTTCCTACAGTATTAACCTCTCCTCTGTGGTTGCTAAGGATCAGTATGGATTTTGAATTCTAATTATGAATTGATTCGAGTTCTATACCTATTCTATTGATCCTTATTAAATACAGACAAATGAATTAACCAATTCATAATTCACTAGCAAATCAATCAATCAAAATTCCACACATCAGGATTGGCAAGAACAACAACATTTTACTTGATATACAGTGTGTTACACCACCCACTAAAAACCTTGAACAGGGTGCTTTATTAGGCCATACTGATCAACTTTTACTATGAGATCAATTACAAAATGTAAAAAAAAATTGTCTTTTTCATACATTGTGACTGATCTAAGTGATCTATAATGACATTTTTTATGAAAGAACCAAATTTTTTTTCAGATTTCAGGGCTAGCTTTGTAGTAAAAGTTGTTCAGTATAACCTATCAAATCACCCTGTTCAATGTTTTCAGTGGGTGGTGTAACACATTGTATTGAGTTAAAGTAAAAATTGCATTCATAATTTTACACAATACTAACCATTTCTATTCATATAGTGTTCCCTGTCAAATAACCTGTAGTAAAATGAGAGAGTCATTTAGAGATAATGTATTTTAATTATTTAGTGTACATCATGTGAGTATCTAAACTTTCGAATATTCACTCAATTACTCAAAGGTTAGCTGGAAGAGATCCCTTATAGGGATAAGTTCGCCTTTGTACCTAAATTTCTTTATAACTGAGTTGTAACATATTCTGTGTACAATAAAGTGATTTTCTACTACTACTACTACTAAAATGTATGATTTTTTTCAGGAATGAAGACCTAAAAATGATGCTGGATGGCTCCAAGGATTCCTTGAAACTGGAGGCTATGAAAAGGATTATTGGATTGATTGCTAAAGGCAGGGATGCATCTGATTTGTAAGTTATATGATATATCTGGGTAGTGGAACTTGAAAAGTAGTCAGCTGAGTTTATTATTTTTTTATTATTAAGAGCCTGTACTGTCCCACTGCAGGGCAAAGGCCTTCCTCAAATTCTTCCACGTATCCCTATCCCCTGAAGTCTCCCAACCAGTCCTTGTCAAAGGCGCCAAGCTCATCACGCCATCTCTGGCGCGGTCTACCGCGACGCCTTACGAATTGTGGCACCCAATATGTGGTTAACTTAGCCCACTGGTCATCCGCCAGACGTATCCCGCCCAGTCCCATTTAAGCTTGGCGGTAGTTGCAGCTACGTCTGTTATTTCCGTTCTGGGGCGTAGTATTGTATTCTTAATGCGATCGGCTAATTTCACGCTCAAAATACTACGCTCCATGGCCAGCTCACAAACCTGACAGCTGAGTTTATATCAAAAATATTTTTTTTATTATTACAAGTATTATTATAAGCCCCTTCTGTCCCACTGCTGGGCAAAGGCCTCCCCCCTCTTCTTCCATTCATCCTGGTTCTGTGCTATATCTGGCCAGTCACTTAAAAAGGAGTCCAAGTCATCCCGCCATCGCCTGCGGGGTCTGCCGGGTCCTCGCTTTGAGTTATGGGTGTAAATTATTTTCAATCTATTTATTATAGCAGTAAGATAGATAATTAAATAAAATGTGAGCATAGTAGTTTGGAACGGATACGTGCTAACGCAATTCATGAACTGGCGCGGATATACGTGCCTAAGCATATGAGGGGTTAAATGTTTATTTTGACTTAAGTTCCAATTTAATTACATGGATTGTATGCATCTAAATGTACTGTCATTTATGTGTGGGAAGCTACCATGTGATGTAATTATATCAACATTTCATGAATAGTCAAAGAATGAATAGAATAGTTATATTATAACATGTCCTAAAACAGGACCAACAAGTTATACTAAACTTGAAAATTAGTCAGCAGAGCTTATGTCCAAAATATAAATTTCTAGAAACATTTATTTTGACTAAGTATCAAGTTAATTCATTCACATCATTTGTATGGATTTAGTGTATCATTTGCGTGGGAAGCTACAATTAGGTGTATGGTGCATGAATACTCAAAGTAATACAACATATCCTAAAAGAGAACCACTTTTATGTTTCTGCAATAGTCTAGTGGCTTGTTTGAAGCTACTAAAATTATTAAATCATGTAACCAAATGAATAATTTATAATTTCCTGTAATTTCTTGATCAATACTTTACAGAATGAACAGAATAATAGCATGATAATACATAAACTTAAATTAATATTAATTGCTAAATAATGAACAAGTTATACATCAATTGACCATAGTCATGCAGAAATCGACCAACTTAGATTTTTTGACAATCTGTATTAAGCTTTAACATGATAACATTGAGTTTGGTCGCGTTCTGCATTGACAAAAATCGCGAGTCGAGTTGGTCGTTTTCTGTATAACTACGGTCTATTGCTTAAAACAACCAGAGTTTCTTTAAACATTTTTCACAGGTTCCCTGCAGTGGTCAAGAACGTAGTGTCAAAGAACATTGAGGTCAAGAAGTTGGTATATGTGTACCTCGTCCGGTACGCTGAGGAACAACAGGACCTTGCTCTTCTCTCTATCAGCACCTTCCAACGGGCTCTCAAGGTGTGTTGATGCTCAGTTTAACTTAAAAGGGTCCAGTAGGCTTTGGTTCGCGACTCGCGACATCAAATAATCGGACAGACAAGCCAGCCAGCCAGCAAGACATGAGGGTAGATGGCCGGACACCTTAGATTATTGAGGATTTTGTGTCTCACACCCTTATTCATAAACGTCTGCTAACTTAACAAGCCGCTAAGTATTGTTTGTCCATTTTGCTCTTATGGAAACATTGTTAAGACCGAAAGGGACAAACAATTAGAGATCCCTTACAGGGATAAGTTCGCCTTTGTACATTGTTTTTATATTTTTACATTTGTGATTTCTATGTATTGTGTGTACAATAAAGTGTTTACTTACTTACTTACTTACTTACAATTATTAGCGGCTTGTTAAGTTAGCAGACGTTTATGAATAAGAGGGTCAGTATTTACGCTTGGTACTTGCTCATTTATGAAATTTAAAACTGTCACAAAAGTCAGAAGTGCCGGATACACCATCAAAAAGCCTAACTTGCTGGTTTTATCTGTCAGTATGCAATACTGTACAACTCACTACATATCCTGAATAACTCACTTTCGTTTTCACTGATATTTGTCTGTCTGTTATCAAATCTTGCAATCTAAATTCGATCTAATGGTAGTAGTGACCCTGCCTACGAAGCCGGAGGTTCCGGGTTCGTATCCCGGCGAGGGCATTATTTGTGTATTTATTTATCACAAATTTACTTGGTCATGGCTGTGTATCTATATGTATCTATCTATTATATATATCGTCGCTTGGTACCCACAACACAAGCCTTGATTGTGATATTTATTTATTTATTAATTCCCGGTTACCATTGAGCTGAAATGTTGCACATGTGTAAGTCGGATGACAAAGAAATATAATGATATCTTTAAGCCAAATTAAAACCAGTGCCTGAATTTAATGAATATTATTTTGTGTATTTGTTTTACAGCTATATTCTATTATTGTATCGAATATTAATTATTGAAAGCTCATTTAAAAGAAGCTTTCTTTTCCAGGATCCAAACCAGCTAATCCGCGCTGGAGCCCTACGGGTGCTCTCTTCCATCCGGGTGCCCATGATAGTGCCTATAGTCATGCTGGCCATTCGGGACTCGGCTTCCGACATGAGCCCTTATGTCCGGAAGACGGCGGCCCATGCTATACCGAAATTATACAGGTCTGTACTTTGGGTTACCCTTAATTAAATAAAAAAGCGCGAGCTAACGCGACGTGTTTATGTGTTTTTTTTTCTCTTCGAACTATACAGGTTTGTACTTGGGTCACCATTTTTTTTCCGTGTCCTAGGGTACAAAAGTTTTTTTTTTTATTTGATATTGGCTTACTCATGGCCATAGACTAGCCGAGGGCAGAGACGCCACTACTTATATATTTACTCAAAAGAATTTTCACATAATATTTAGTATTTCATCATATCAGCTGAAAGACGTCCACTGCTGAACATAGGCTTCCCCCAAAGATTGCCACAATGACCGGTCCTGCGCCATCCGCATCTAGCGGACTCCTGCGACCTTCACCAGGTCATCAGTCCATCTTGTCTATTTAGTAGGCGAGAATAATAAATGCGAAAGTTGATCCTGTGCTAAAAAAAATATCCTGCAAGCGACATGATTAACTGTTAAAAAAACAAATTTAGTTTTTGATGCTATTAAATTGTGATTTGATAGGTGATCTAGAAGAACGTGACCATAGTAACTAGTGACAAGAATAAGATGATTGTAATATAAATAATAATTATCCTGATTTTACTAGGTGGCTAGGACTGATCATGTATTTAAGCGACGATATATAAGGTCCTAATTTATTAGTTGCAGATATTTTAACACATGATACTTTACATTAAAATAATTAACTTTAAATATAAATTAAGAAATCTTTTCATGTAATTTTTTTGATTTAATTTTCCTAACAAAAAAATAATTATAATTTTGTCTAAAAAAAATCAACATGTGCATTATCACATGTCACAATAACACTGTCTGTCATGTCATCAAACGACACAATCCAAGAGAAAATAACATGACATTGACAATTAAGTATTTAATTTATCGACGTGAAGTGGCCAGTTCCAGTTGTGTGGTGCGTAAAAGAGGTACTAGAATCTGTTCAATGAGTTTTCATTTAATAATCACATAAACAGGGTATTTTTACGTACCAAATTTATTTTGCCGTTTTCTCCAAAAAAACATCGTAAAAGCTATAATGTTTCACGGTTTAATATACTCCAGAGACCGAGTACTATCAGCTGTAAAAATATCTGCATCTAATAAATTAGGACCTTATATACAATAGATGAAGATGGATACATAAATGTAGATACTTAAATACATAAACAACCCCACCAAGGAACAATCATTTGTGATAGTAAAATACACAAATAATGCTTCCAGCTTCATAAATATGGCCATCATCAACTAGGCTTCGGAGGCTGACAAATTATTCATATTTTATTTTATTTCCAGCCTCGACCCTGAGCAGAAAGAAGAGTTGGTCTCCATAATAGACAAGCTGCTGTCAGACAAGGCGCCTTTAGTCGTGGGCTCAGCCGCGATGGCATTCACCGAAGTCTGCCCGGAGCGGCTGAGTCTCTTACACCGTAGTTACAGGTGAGATTACTATTAGGTCAGTCTCGAGTCACGACCTGGAGCAGAACGAGTTGGTCTCCATAATAGACAAGCTGCTGTCAGACAAGGCGCCTTTAGTCGTGGGCTCAGCCGCGATGGCATTCACCGAAGTCTGCCCGGAGCGGCTGAGTCTCTTACACCGTAGTTACAGGTGAGATTACTATTAAGTCAGTCTCGAGTCACGACCTGGAGCAGAAAGAGTTGGTCTCCATAATATATAAGTTGCTGTCAGACAAGGCGCCTTTATGTTGCTTTCACCGAAGACTACCCGAAGTGGCTGAGTGTATTACACCGCAGTTACAGGTGAGATTATTATTATTTTGATTTAAACTTCACGATTACCCCACATATTTTAACGATAAAAGGAAATTTAACGGGAGGAGGATAAAATTAAATGTAACTTTAAGCGATTAAGTTTTGTGGTTAAAATACGAGATTACTATTAGTTTTGTGTCGACTCGAAGTAGAGAGTTGGTCCACATAATAGACAAAGGTATTCATCGAAGTCTGCCCGGAGTGGCTGAGTCTCTTACACCGTAGATACAGGTGAAATTACGAACTCCGGACAAATAGTCCGGTTTAGAATAACACATTCCTGCGGTTGTTCTTCTAGTTGCCATATCTTAAGTACAAGTTCGTATATTCTAGACTGTACAATGCCACCACAGTTTTTCCATATTTCTGATGGCAAGCCATCAATCCCAGTAGCCTTATTGTTCTTGAGGCGCATGATGGCTTGGTGAACTTCGTCGAAAGTAGGAGCAGGGACTTCGCTGTCGTCATTGTTTACATCGTGAAGGGGCACTGGCTCATCCAACGGAGGACAATTGAGTAATTGTTGGAAGTAGTCCTTCCACATGTGCTTAATCTCTGCTTTGGATGTTATTAAATTCCCGTTGTCATCTTCTAAGAATTGAGTGACCGGCTGATACCCTTTTTTTAAAAGTATTAAGCTCTTTGTAGAACGTCCGAGATTGATTTCCTCTCAACAGGTTCGAAAAAGAAGTGCACCAACTATCGAGGCATTGCTCTTCTCACAACGGCGTACAAGATCTTATCTAACGTGCTGCTTAAGAGACTGGAACCACACGCGGAAAGAATCCTTGGGGATTACCAGTGTGGTTTCCGCAGAAATCGCAGCACGATAGACCAGATTTTCTTGCTGAGACAGCTGATGCAAAAAAGATGGGAATACGCACAAAGCATCCACTCTTTGTTCGTGGACTTCACGAAGGCCTACGACAGCATAGATACGGAGGCCCTGTATTCCATTCTTCTTAGATTTAACGTCCCAAAAAAGCTAGTTGCCATAATTGCGACAGCAACAAAAAGCAGCATGATGCGTGTCAGAGTAGGGGGAGACCTGTCCGAAGAATTCCCGTGATAACCGGTCTAAAGCAAGGGGATGCCCTATCACCAGTGCTTTTCAACTTAGCCCTTGAGCATGTTGTCAGGAGAATTTTAGCACTGGACTTTTTTTCGCCAGGTGGCGCTGTATCCGATCGGTTCGATAAACAACGGCCTCTTACTTAAATACGATTTTTCTTATTGGAAATAAGTGCTTATTACAATAATAAACGTTATCAAGTGTTATTTACTGCGCAAAGATCAGTGAATACTATTATCTAGTGACAAAATCAATAAAGTGTAACTAATTTGAGTGCTCGCGAGTTGACTTGCTGTCTACCATTACAATGGATTGTCAAAAGTGCCACTTGCAGGTAAAAACAGAAGAACAATTGAAGTGCTCGACATGCCAATATTGCTTCCACTTCCACTGTGTTGGCCTAAGCGAACAAGACTTCAGAAAGATACTTCCAATGAATAAGCCAAAGTGGAAATGCAGCGCATGCAAACAACCCTCGAAAAAACCAGCCAGCCCAATTGTTATTCACAAACAAGTGGTGGACACGGACTCCGAGATAAACTTGCCATCTAATTCCATCGTTAATATTGATGCGAATGCACTCCAGTCATACTTTGACGCTAAATTTGCCACCTTGAATGCTAATTTAACGTCGCTGCGGACCCACGTTGATAACAAACTATCCGAACTTACCTCCACTGTTTCCTCGTGGGATGGGCGTATATGCGCCCTCGAGGCAAAAATGGACTTGCTTTCCAATGATATTATCGCTCTTCGGGACGAAAACGAGCAACTGCGAAAGGACGTACACTTTCTCCAAAAACACTGCGATGATTCGGATCAGAGGTCGCGGTTATGTAACGTTGAACTGCAAAACGTACCCGAAAAAAAAAGCGAGAACCTACTTCACATCACCGAAGCACTGGGTAAACTACTAGGTACACCTATTACGCAAAACCAGATAAAAGAGGTGCATCGAGTCCCACACAATAACGCGTCGGACCGGCCGAAAAACATAATTATACAGTTAACCACGCGCCGGTTACGAGATGACGTAGTGGCCGCTGCCAGGGTTCGTCGGGGACTAACAGTCGGACATCTGTTCGAAGCGACCGGCTGCGCTGATGCTTCGTCAGCAGTCAAGACAGGGGCGTCGGCAGCACCAATATACGTGAATGAACACTTAACTTTAAAAAACAAAATTTTATATGCTAAAGCCAGGGACATAAGAAATAATAAAAATTACAAGTGGATTTGGGTAAGGAATGGTACTATACTGATGCGCAAAACCGATGACTCACGCATCATAGCAATTAAGGGTGAAAATGATCTTGACCGTTTGTGACGTGTTTGTTTACATTCACCCGTAGTTTTCGTTTTGTTGGGTCTGATCTGGTATCTATATTTGTATATATGCAACTACCTCTTAGACTATTTAGCACCAGCAAATTTCATATTTAAAATGATGAAAACTGTACTTATCTGTCTAAACTGTCTAGAAAGGCCCGACTTATTATTACTTATTAAAATAAACTACCACGTAACGGCTATATATGTCTACAATTTGATTATGTATATCTATATTTTATTTATATTTTTAAAATTCCTAGTTGTTAGTGAAAGTAACCGACTGATACGCTTAACAATATTACCAATTGCCAGGCTGAAGATTTACAATCTGAACAAATGTATTAATTGTTATAATTTTATTATTAGACGCAAACAATTCACTGATGGACTATTATTGAACTTTTTTATGATTTCATCTGTAACCACCTCTTTGATCGACCGGCCGTGCTCGTACCGCTGCACACTTACTTTAAGATTGCTTTTTTTCAATATATACAGTTTTTATATTGTGTAATGTCAACTAAATCTGAGCTATTATTTTATTACCAAAATTGCGGTGGATTACGGTCTAAGCTGGTCGATCTTCGCCTGAATGTACTTAACTCCGCATACGACATAATAATGTTAACCGAGACGTGGCTACAACCTGGTATACTTGATGCTGAGATACTGGGTAGTGATTACATAATACACCGTCGGGACCGTGACTTATCCACTAGTCATAAAAAAGATGGGGGTGGGGTTCTTATCGGAGTTAGAAAACCCTTACAAGCTACGCGACATACGGAATGGGAATCTACGGGTGTAGAGGACCTGTTTCTGGTTTTACATACACCTAACCAAAACCTTATTATTTCCGCCGTGTATATTCCGCCGTCCTCAAGCAAAGATACTTACATTTGCCACTTTAAGTCATTAGAAAAAATAACACACTTAAATTCTAACTGTAACATATGTGTGGCAGGAGATTACAACCTACCTGAGATCACATGGGCCACGATTCAAGGTCAAGTAGGACAACTAATCGCCCAAACTCCTACTCCTAGCGAGACCTGTCAATACTTACTTAACACTATCAATCTTCTGGACTTACATCAATATAACTCACTGACTAATCAAAACATGAGAACACTAGACTTACTATTTTCCAACTTAGATTGTAAGCCCTCTCCTCCTGACATAATTCTAAGTAACGTTGACAGACACCACCCTCCTTTCCAATTCAATATTAATATAAAACCTTTTACCCCATTGCCATCAACTGATATCCCAAAATATAATTTTTACAAGGCCAATTACACAGACATTGCAAATGAAATTAACAAGATCGATTGGCCAGATGAACTAAATTGTTTGAATGCAAATGAGGCTGTTCTAAGATTTTATGATATTTTATACAAAATAATTGATGACAACGTTCCTTTGTGCAAAAAAAAACGGGGGCCTACCCTAAATGGTTTTCAAATGCCCTTATAAAAACCCTAAAAAGGAAAGAGAAGGTATGGCTAAAATGGAAAACATATAAGTCCCTTCGTGATTATAGTGAATTTTCGCTTTTACGTTCAAGGTGCAAATCGCTTATTACACACTGTTTTCGCAAGTACACAGCAAATACGGAAAACGCAATGAAATCAAATATAAAATCATTTTGGGCTTATATATCTTCCCTGAAAAGCACAAAGTCGAACTACCCCCAGACTATGTTCCTAGAAAATACTGCTGCGAGTACCCCTAGGGACGTAAGTGAGCTCTTTTCTAAATTCTTTAGTTCTGTATTTGAACCTAAAAGCAGTTGCGATAAACGAGATTTGGACAAACTACCATGCTCAGAATCGGCTAATATTATTTCTGACATTTTTATAAGTGACGATGATATAAAATGTAAGCTCCGCCATCTAGACACTAAGAAAGGACCTGGCCCAGATAAAATTAGCCCACAATTCTTGAAACATAGTTCACCAGCAATAGCAATCCCACTTAAAATAATATTTAATAAGTGTCTCTGTGAGGGGACTTACCCCGAATACTGGAAGATGTCTCTCGTCACTCCCATTCATAAATCAGGCTCCAAAGCCCAGGTCAATAACTACCGACCGATATCAATACAGAGCTGTTTATCGAAAGTACTTGAGTCACTTATTCATGATAGAATCTATCCGCTGGTCAAGAATAATATTATACCGCAACAGCATGGCTTCATGAGGAATAAGTCTACATCTACCAATCTACTTGTATACTCAAACTACTTGTTCTCTTCCATGGATAGACGTACCCAAGTGGATGTTGTGTATACAGACTTCCAAAAAGCATTCGATAAAGTGGATCACCTATTACTGTTACGTAAACTAGCTTTTAATGGGATCAAAGGTAATTTACTGAGATGGTTCGTTTCCTACCTAAACAATCGTACCCAAAAGGTCGTGATCAACGGCTATGAATCAGAAGCATCCCCCGTAGCGTCAGGGGTGGTTCAGGGGTCAATCATGGGACCGCTTCTGTACTCCTTATTTACCAATGACATTGGGAATTGCTTTTTGACTTGTAATTTTGTTATGTTTGCAGACGACCTAAAAATATTTAAAACAGTAAAAAACCAGCACGACTCCACTCTCATTCAGGATGACTTGGATAGGTTCCACCAATATTGTCTAGATAATAAATTATCCCTAGCATGTGACAAGTGTGTCCACATAACGTTCACTAAAAATAAAAACATAATTGTCTCTAGGTATAACATAGGGGGGTACGCGGTACAAAGAGTCTCACAAATAAAGGATCTTGGAGTGACGTTTGATGAAAAGTTGACGCTGGATCAGCATGTCCATAAAATAACAGCTAAGGCTTTTCGGATGTTAGGATTTGTTCTCAGATCAGCTAAACCCTTAAGAAAATGTTCGTCATACATTTTGCTTTATAATGCTCTAGTGCGCCCTTATCTTGAGTATGCATCGGAGGTGTGGAATCCACACTATGGCGTCTATATAAATGCTATAGAAGCAGTGCAGAAGCGCTTTCTTAGAGCCCTCCACTACAGAATGGAACAGACGTCTATGTCATACCAAGAACTGCTGGAGAAGTACAAATTGCGGACGCTAGAGAGCAGACGCCACGCCCAAGACGCCAGTGTCCTATTTAACATATGCACAGGTCAATATAACTGCCCGGAACTACTGGAGGCTATTAGCTTCCGAGCTTCCACCTACAGGACTCGAAATCAGACCCTATTCGCCGTCCCGATGGCTGCTACAAACGCTGGGGTGCGAGCCCCGCTGCGTAGGATATGTAATAACTATAATAAACGCCTAGTCTCGGTGGACATATTCAATAATACCAAACATCAATTTAAGCGTAAAGTCCGCTCATTGTTAACATTTTAAATTTTAATTTTGCTACTCTTCAGCCTCTTTGTGTACCAAACCCCAAACCCCTTACCCTTATGCCCTTATCTCTTAAGTAGTTTTATAATTCATACTGTTTAGCTTAAAATGTTTAGAATAAGTATATGCATTTGTATTAAGTTTTAGAATAAGAATAGATTAATTCTGTATTTTTTGTTCCGATCACAATGCCATCCCAGAACTACTAGCAGACTTCCTAGTGGGAATTGTCTTAGGATGTAGGCTATGCATAACATTTTCATCCTGCCTGTAAATACTGTTGGCCTGTATCTGTTTTTTTCCCCAATAAAGAAAATAAAAATAAAAAAAAAAGCAAGGGGATGCCCTATCACCAGTGCTTTTCAACTTAGCCCTTGAGCATGTTGTCAGGAGAATTTTAGCACTGGACGTAGGTGTTGAGTTGAGCGGCAGGCATAAGGTGATAGGGTATGCGGATGACCTTGCTTTATTAGGAGAAAGCCGGGAACAGGTAGCCGAAGCGGCCCGGGTCTTGGAGCAGGAAGCGTCCAGAATAGGTCTCAGGATCAACCGGGCGAAGACAGAATATCTCCACATGAAACGATACAAAAATACGCGAGCTCCGCGTGATAGTCTTCATGTTGGAGAGACCGTCTACAAGGGAGTTGACAAATTTCGGTACCTTGGATGCACTATTACCGATACGAACACGAGAGGAGAGGAGATACACATTCGCGTCCAGAACACCCTGCGATGCAGTGCAGCCCTCCACAACGTTCTGGTGTCCAAGCTTCTCAGTAGGAATACAAAGTTAAGGATCTATAAAACTGTCTTAAGACCCATCCTCGTGTATGGCTGTGAAGCCTGGACACTGACACAAAAAGAAGAGACTCAACTCCTTGTAGCAGAAAGAAAGGTTCTGCGCAAAATCTTGGGACTTGTGAAAAGAGACGACGGAACATGGAGGATCCGTAAAAACATAGAGATACAGGAGCTGATAGCCGAACCCAACATCATCGGCGTAATAAAGTCACACAGACTTCGCTGGTTCGGTCACCTGCTCAGAATGGGAGAGGATCGTGCTGCCAAGAGAGCATACGTGGGCCGACCGACTGGCCGCCGCCCGGTCGGGCGACCCAGGTACCGCTGGGAGGACACAGTGGAGGATACAGATCTGCGACATCTTCAAGTGAATAACTGGCAAGAAGCTGCGCAGGATCGAGACGGATGGCGTGCTCTCGTTTCGGAGGCCAAGACCCTCTTTGGGTCCCTGAGCCAAATTAGTTAGTTAGTTAGAATAACACATGATAAAATATGTTGTTCCTATTTACCCCGTTTTATGGTACTTTATTCGGTTACATCGTGATAGGCTGATGGGTGTATAAAATAAAAACAACAACGACATACATCACACATATATAATAAGGTTAACCATTAAAAATACATAGTTTTTTATTATTAAAGAGTTCAATAATAATAATTAATATGCTTATGCTACCACAATGTGTTAATTTAAACTAAATTTACTTAAATTTTAACTATATTTTGCTAGTATCCAACTGACCTGAACATTTTTTTGGATCTAAAATGCAAAAACTATACTCTGTCGTTTTACTTTCTCATAACAGTCATAAAATACTAATTTCCTCCTTACATATGCCTTATCGTATTGTGTTTACAACATTTCATGACAATACAATGTGTGATTTTAAAATAAGAACGTTATTACATTTGTATGGATAGTATAGTGAGTTTTTCAACTTACATCAGTCGCGACTTACGCATGATAAAATATTCACCCCACATCTCCCTATGTGTTTTAAAACATAAGAATAATAAATGTAATATTAAATAATTTATTGAATCTAAGATCCCAATTTCACATGTATGTAGTGAGAAAAATAAATATATCATAAGAAGGTCTTTGCTTAAGCCGCCTGCTATAAAATATAATATAGAAATCGAAACTTTCTGCACAGCTTCCCTAAAATTGCGTGACCGTATCGATTTTACTAAAACATAAATCACTTTTAGGAATAATACCATATTTATCAAAGCAGGAACCGCAATTAAAATAAAGAAACATGTGTCAATGCTAGCTCTTGCTAGCTTCCTATGAAGGAATTCTGGTAGCACTAGTAGTATACAGAAGACTAAAGAATACAGACAGACAAAGATGTTAGCCATCAAATACTTTCGCCTCTCTGAACTCTCAAACACAATTACTATATCCATATAAAACATTACTGATGCGACGTACATCCACGCGTTTTTACCGAAATAAAAGAAATAGTACAGACATTGGAAAAATACCATAATTGAATCGGGTATTAATCGTATAGTATAGCAATAGTTATCCAAATAATCTAAAATAAATACCGTGAATGTGAGTAACACTTTCCATAGGATTATATTGAAAAACAAATAGTTCTGGAAACGCCTGAAAGGCTTCAGGACGATCCAGGACGTGCCAATAAACACCAAACTTAAACCGTTTACTGCAAGCACAACGTATTGTATATATAAATGTACTCGATAACAATTAAAACCCTCCATTATACCGGTCTTTTGATCTCACTGTAATACACTTGATTTTTTATTTGTTTCGAATGTTATTCATAGTTCAACGTTAATTACAATTAGCCCCTTTTAAAAAAAACTCCGTTTATTTACGAGTCGCGCGCTAAAATGAATGGTTTTCAGAAATACATCTGTATCTGTAGTGTCGCTTTAGTGAGATCACAAACAGAACTAATGAAATATTTGACGAAGTTTTTAGCCATAATTTTAATTACTAACCATTAATACCCTAATATCCATATTATCAGTATGATAATGTAAGGTGCCATCAGACATGCATCTGTATTCTACGAGTCCCCTAGTTAAATTAGATCGATATACTCGTAAATTAGGCAGTATTAGGCGGCACCGAAGAGCCTAACTTAACTGAAGAAAAACCAACTATGTAACTTAATTTCTACATTACGTATTCTTATTTTGATTATGCGCTTTTTATTAAAAGATGAATAAGATGATTCACACATATTATTTTAGAATTTCAGACATACTAAAATTACATTTAAATCATTCGTGTTTTATTACTCGATATATTTTGCTCCCAAAGCGCTTAGCGTACTTTTTCACCAGCCATGAATAACACGCTTAAAATAAATAGGTACCTTCTCGAAGTATTTTAAATTAAATCGAAAATACACAATAACGTCACAGGTAATGTATTTATTCTTAAAATAATTGCATAATCAATATTTAAATATCGAGTTATAAACTAAACATCTACTAACTAACATTATATTCTGTGCTTTGTACTATATGAGTATTCAATATTAATCACTAATTAAACATTTAATCGTTGTTGGTCTACGGATGTAAAACCGTGTGGAATTCTTATATTCAATTCACTTCACATTACTTTAGAAGTACTTACTATTAAACATTTTTTAAACAGTGTGTTCACAATGAAGACGGATATGTAGATAAATGCCTGTTTATGGGTAATGATGCGGAGGTGTGCAAAATTGACCAATTGCATTCTTCAAATTCGAATTTTAAACACTGTGATGCGGTCTCATTGGCCGAGCTCCCACAGCTCCGCTCCGCTCCGCGTCAGTGGAGCCGCACCCTTAGTTTCCTGTAATATATGTTTAATTTTCCATTTTGCATAATTAATAAAATGCACTAGGTATCTAAGAAACCTGGTTTGTCTGAAACTGTGACCATATATATACACATAGACGTCTAACGTTAGCTCAAAAATGCCTCCAAACACAATTGTTCAATTGTGCCAAGATGGGCATGGGCAGGACATAGCGCTTTTCTTAACACCGCGCATATTTCGGCGCAACATCTTTGACAAATGTTTATAGAATATGGCCAATCAAAACTTTGACGGACCATTCACAACTATTTTTAAATGCCGGTATAAGTTTTTATAGGTTGACATGGAAATTCAATACCGTGATGCATTGAAGAGGGGGTGACACTTGTCAACTAAAGTTAAGGAGTTTAAGGACCGTTTTTGAAAGCCAATTTAGTATGGCGTGTGGCTTCCATGTTTTATTTGTTCGTAGGTCTGAAAGAATCTGATAAAAATACCATTGGAAATGTTGGTAACAGAATAGGAAAACGGTAACATATGCGCGGCATACACAAGATGTGCTAAGGGGGCACATCCAACAAGATCCGTCAGGCAAACTATAGACAAGTAAACTGAATGACGTCAGTTTGTGCATTCTTTCTTGATCGGGTGACGTGAGCTCAGCGTGTTGTGATTGAGTCGGTTAACTTCAAACTCAGATAAATCCACTCTAACGACTTGTCCACCAAAGCAAACCATCCACCGCAAACATCCCGGACGCGCTACAGTATCGCGGCAGCCGCAACAGCACTCTGAACGCGTCATTATATTGGACTCGCCGAGCATTAAGCGATCGCTGCGTGTATTTTGTCCAAAGGCTGCAGGTATACAGTGACGTACAGTACGCTCTAAACAGAGTTATTTTTACTTGAGCTGTACATCGACTGAACCTGCGCGCTATCATGTTCGCTCTTATCGCCAATGCTCTGCGTTCCCTCTCGATGTCCGCGTCATCGCTCAGGTCTTCGGTAACCAAGTGTCCCAGGTATTTAAATGTTTTGACCCTGTTGAGTTGCTGGCCGTTCAGGAGGATAGGAGGTACTTCTAAAGGACACTTGCTTCCCGCTTTAAAGACCATATATTCGCTCTTACTCGTATATACGAGGTTGTTTTTACAGGCGTATGATTCACATATGTCTATAAGTATTTTCAATCCACCTATACCGACGGGCTCAGCAACACCATGTCATCGGCATAACTTATATTATTGAAACATATTTTGTCAATATGACACCCGACATGTGTGTTGCTAAGCTCACCGATAAGATCGTTGACATACAAATTAAATAATTTGGGTGAGGTAAGTCCACCCTGCCTGACACCACACTGCAGCCCATATTCGTCGGAGAGTACGTTACCCCACCTGACACTATTTCTCTGACCAGCGTACCAACACCTAAGTATGCGTGTCAACTCTCTGGGAAAATTTACCTTGTCAATCTTTTGCCAGAGTAGATTATAATTGACAAGGTCAAAAGCTTTTGAGAGATCTAAATAACACGCATAAATAGGCGTTTTTCTATGGGTATAATACTCAACAGCCTGCTTTAGACAAGTGATTGCGCTCTCAGTTGACAGCCCGGCTCGAAAGCCGAACTGTGCATCATGTATCTACAAATACTTATCCAGTTGCGCATTAAGCAGGCTGTCGAATACCTTAGCCACAATAGTAGCCAGAGAAATAGATCTGTAATTAGTTTTTTGCGATATATCACCAGTATTAAAAATGTCCTAATATGTGACATTGAAACTTGTACTAAATTGCCATCTATTCGGACTGCCAGCAAAATCATCTGACACTTACACATACAATGAAGTTGACTTAGAAAATTTGCAATTTTGAGAAATTTTGATATTGTCACCCTATAAAATAAATACTATTTTAACAAAACTAACAAACTCCTCTCCCAAAACACTTGACAATAGGTACTTTATGTCGATTAAAAATGGAGCGTAATATAGTGATTCAAATTAATATTCTCTGTTAACATGATGCGCACTGGTACCTTAGACAGTGTTTTTTATTACATCTGTCGAGAGCTGCGTATGATGAAATATTCACCCCACATCTCCCTGTGCGATTTAAAACATAAGAAAAATATATCTATTACTAAATAATGTAATAAACCTAGGAACTCAAATTCACATTGAGAATGTGTTAACATTTCAAGTATGTAAATGAGATCACTGCATAAACCGCATGTAATAAAATAGAATACAGCAATCAAAATCTTCTGCACAGCTTCCCGGAAATTGTGTGACTGTATCGATTTAACTAAACTATGAATCGTTTTTAAGAATAATAATGTATTTATCAAAATAGTAACACCAAATAGAATAGATAAATTCAAAAAAATAATCGCTTTCGTGTCAGCAGAAACTCCATGAGATAAGCTTATTATTATTGGGATTATGAAGATAAAAATATAGAAGCAGACGAAAATATTTGCTATCAAATATTTTCGCCTGGCTGGAACCTCAAATACAATAACAATTTCAATGTAAAACATTACTGATGCGACGAACATCCACGCACTTTTACCATAAATAAAAAAGTATAGAACACCCAAGTAAAATATCCACACGTTACGATTAAATATATTAGACATGAACAGTTGCCAAAATAGGTATAACGCTTCATATAATATTATATTGAAAAACACATAGTTCTGGAACCGCCTAAAAGGCTTAAGTATGATCCACGATGTGCCGATGAACACCAAACTTAACACGTTTACCGCAAGCATGACATATTGTAGATACCGACATACTCGATACCAATTAAATCCCTCCATTATACCGGTCTTTTGATCTCACTTGATTTTTTATTTGTTTCGAATGTTGTTCATAGTTCAGCGATAATTACAATTCGCCCCTATAAAAAAAACCGTTTATTTACGACTCGTGCGCTAAAATGAATGGCTTTCAGAAATACATCAACCACATCGACGATTTCCGATAAAAATAATTATGTATCTGTATTGTCGCTCCAGCGAGATCACAAACAGAACTGATGAAATATTTGACGAAGTTTTTAGCCATAATTACTAACCATTAATTGCCCTAATACCCTAACATTATCAATAGGGCAATGTAAAGTGCCATCAAATAAGCCATCGGTCTGTTTGTTATCAACTCTAACATACTCTACCTCTTTATTTTATCTCTACCTGGGCCTTATTTTTTTAAATTAGTCCTCCCACACTTTTTTTAGATTTGGAACTTTAATATCATTTCCACTCAGAATCACGAGCTCTTTCGATCCTGATAAGATTTTTTTTTGTTTCACAATGTCTTTTCTACTCCGTTACAATTTTTTCATACATTTTGTATGGCGGTAACGAAATGGAAAGTTCGAAATATTAATGTAAATTTCGGGGCAAAATTTTTTCTCCTTTTATGATCGAACGAGTTCGCGATTCCGAGTAGAAATCATATTATGGTGTATGTTGTCGGTAGTTGAGTTTTCTACCACCTACCTTGGGGTAGTCTGTAATTTGATATTAAACTGTTAACGTGAGCTCCGTTGTTTTAATATCGTCCCGGGCCTAAATACCACAAATTGGCGACGATTTAGTACTTCACGCGTGTGTTTAGTGTAAAGTGGTTATAGGTAAAAAATTTCAGGCGATAAAAAGCAAAAATGGCGAGTCACGGGAACATGTTTGGTGGCAGTCTCACATTTGACCATAGATCGCAAGAATGGGCCATTTTTAAAAGTCGTTTGGGCCAGTTTTGCACTGCAAATGATATAACCGAAGATTCGGACAAATCAGGAGCCAAACGACGGGCAATCTTGTTGACGGCGTTGGCGGAGGACACGTATCGTGTCGCGAGGAGTTTGTTATTTCCCACGGAGCTTGACAATGTCGAATATAAAACCCTTGTAAAGCATTTCGACGCTCATTTTGAGTCTAAGAAAAGTTCGTTTGCGGAGCGTTATAATTTTTATAAGGCGGAGCAGCGCGCAGGTGAAGACTTAGCGGAGTGGGCGACAAGGGTGCGAAGCTTAGCGGAGCATTGTGGTTTTAAAACGGAACTCGACATTATGCTACGAGATCGTTTCGTACTCGGTTTGGAAGATGTGAAGGAGAAAGAGAAGCTTTTCGCACAAAACGTCGAGAGTTTGACGTTTAACCGGGCGTTGGAGCTGGCACAAAGCGTGCGCTGTGCGCGCCAGGCGTTGCGCACCGCCGGGGCCGGTGGGCCGGCGCCGGCCTCGCGGCGGCCGCGGCGCCCGCGGCGGCGGTGTACGCCATGGCGCGGAGCGGTGGCGCTGGCGGAGTGACGGCGGCAGCGGTACGACCGGCGGCAGCGGTGGTGCTCGATTCTCGTTGTGAAGTGTGCGGTTATAAAAGTCACTCTAGAGATCAGTGTCGTTTCATAAACTTTACGTGCACTAAGTGTAAGGTCAAAGGTCATTTGAAGCGTATGTGTACGAGCAAAGCGAAGTACAGGAGTAACCACTATTTGAACGCGGATGACGACGACACCATTACAGGTAGTTTTGATCTGTTTACTATAAACTGCATTAATAAAAAACCTATGTTTGAAACGGTGTCTATAGCGAACAAAAACATTTTGTGCGAAATAGATAGTGGTAGTGCTGTTTCAGTTAAACCTTACTCAACTTATAAGGATGTATTTGTTTCGCACGAGTTGCAACCGTGTCAAGATGTATTAAATTGCTACAACGAGAGTAAAATATTTCCAATGGGGTACCTTGCGTTGCCGGTAATTTACGAAGGGCGCACGAAACAAATTACATTTTTTATCTTACAAAATAAAACTAAAAAACCCATACTATTAGGTCGAGATTTCATATGGGCATTTAACTTGCATCTATGTAGCAATTTAAGCTGTAATAATTTAGAAAAATTGGATTTGGGACAGCAATTTAAAGAAAAATATTCTAAGTTGTTTTCGGATGAATTAGGGGAATTCAACAAATTTAAGATAACCTTAAAAATCAAACCGGACAGTGACTTGAAATTTTTTAAGCCGCGACCCGTGCCGTTAGCACTAAAACCTAAAGTTGAGGCTGAGTTACAGCGTTTAGTCGAATTTAGGTATACTAGAAAAAATTGATCACTCTGACATAGCTACTCCTATTGTACCCGTACTACGGCCCGACGGAAACATACGCATTTGTGGCGATTTTTCGGTCACGCTCAATAAAGTGTTATACCTAGATAACTATCCATTGCCAAGAATAGAGGATTTATTCGCGAGATTACACGGGGGAGTGGAATTCTCGAAATTAGATTTATCGCGCGCTTATTCGCAACTCGTTCTAGACGACTCGAAACGATTGACTTGCATTAACACTCACAAAGGCTTATTTTGTTACAATAGGTTAGTGTTTGGATTATCCAATGCCCCGTTTATTTTTCAAAGAACAATGGAACAACTTTTAGCTGGAATAGAAGGAACGTGCATTTTTCTGGATGATATTTTAATTACCGGACCAAACCGCGAAATACACTTACAGCGGTTAGAAAAAGTTTTAGGTATATTACAAGAAGCCGGTTTACGACTAAAGCAGGATAAGTGTGAATTGTTTAAAGCCTCTGTCGAATACTTAGGGTTCCGCATAGATAAAAATGGATTGCATACATCAGAAAAGAAAATTGAAGCAATTGTTAACTGTGAGAACCCTAAAAACGTAAGCGAACTGAAGTCTTTTTTGGGAATGATAGGTTTTTATAGATGTTTTGTTCCAAATACAGCCAGCATACTGGACCCATTACATGCCTTACTAAAAAAGGGGGAAAAATGGGCTTGGGGACCTAAGCAACAAGATGCTTTTGACAAGATAAAGCTTGAATTAGCATCAGAGCGCGTACTGGCACACTATGACCCCGACTTGTCGACCGTGGTGACGGCAGACGCGGGCCCGAGCGGCCTGGCCGGCGTGCTGGCGCAGCGCCAGCCCGATGGTACGGAGCGCGTGGTGGCGTATGCCTCACGATCTCTTTCAAAGGCAGAACGTAACTATGCCCAAGTCCAAAAAGAGGCGGCTGCTCTGGTATTTTCGGTAAAAAAATTCCACCATTATTTATATGGTCGTTCGGTGCCATTTACCCTTCGCACGGATCACAAACCGCTTTTGTCAATTTTTGGTAGCAAAACAGGCGTACCAGAATTAGCGGCTATTCGTCTGCAACGGTACGCTTTGTTCCTGTCGGCATACAAATTCAATATTGAGTATGTAAAAGGAGAACAAAATGTTGCCGATTTTTTGTCCCGTTCAGTCAGTTCTGTCTCGCAAGATAATCTAGACCTCCAAGACGATCAAATTCGACCTTACAGCCGCTTAGTATTGTCGATATTCAAAAAGAAACCGCAAACGATTCAGTTTTAAGTAAGGTAAAACATTACATAATTAATGGCTGGCCCGCCAAGGTATCACATGTTGAATTGAAGCCTTATTTCGCTTGCCGTTTAGAATTGTCATTGGAAAATGGCTGCATTCTAAGAGGCCATAAGGTTGTTATTCCTATGATACACAGAGAACAGTTACTATCAGAGTTACATAATTCTCATTTCGGAATCGTTAAAACGAAAACTGAAGCTAGGGCTAGAATGTGGTGGCCTAATATAGATAAGGATATCGAGGGCAAAATAGGAACATGTAGCATATGCCTAGCGTTACGTAATGATCCTCCGCGCGCGCCATTGGCGCCGTGGCCATACCCGGCCGGGCCGTGGCAGCGGGTACATTTGGACTTGTTTTCATGGCAAGCCAAACAGTTTTTTGTTGCGGTAGATGCTCACTCAAAATGGGTGGAATGTTTTTTATTGTCGGTTACAAGCACTAACGCTATTATAGATAAACTAAGCGAAATATTTAGTAGGTACGGGTTGGTGCAAACTTTGGTTACCGACAACGCAAGTAATTTCTGTTCGAGTCAATTTGAGGATTATTGTAAAATCAACGGAATGCAACACGCAACTATTGCACCATATCACCCGGCATCAAATGGGCACGCAGAAAATACAGTAAAAACTGTAAAACGGGCCGTTAAAATTATAATGCAACAAAACAGTTTACCGCTAGAAATAACAAGAAAATTAAATAAGTTTTTGTTTGATTATAGAAACTCTGTGCATTGTACAACCGGTTACTCGCCCGCCCAACTGATGCTCGGTCGCGCGCTGCGCTGTCGCCTCGACCTGCTGCGCGCGGCGCCGCTCGCGCCCGCGCCCGCGGGCTGCGCCGGCGCCGGCGCCATGGTGTCGTCCTCATCCGTACCGCAAAATCCGCTGACTAATGTGTGTGCGAAACAGACCTTACACAGTAAATACTATGGCGGAGTACGAAATTGTAATTTTAATATAAACGATACCGTGTTAGTAAAACATATATTTTCAAATGGTTATAAACATGAATGGAAGAAAGGTGTAATTGTAAAAAAAATTGGTGCAAGAATGTATGAAGTGTTTGTGCCGGACTTAAATGCTCACTTAAAAAAACACATAGATCAGTTGTTAGTACAGTGGCGTGCGCTTCATATAGACAGAAAGACACTGTCTACCCTACTGGGATACTCTTATCTACCCGTTTTAATTCCATATTTCATAAAATAATATAAGTGCATGATCATTTAATCAATAAATATCAATAAGTATAAAATAGCTCCATCTATCGATTCTATCGGTAAATCGTCACTTTCGCTGACGCGCGAATCGATGTGCGAACATCGACGCGGAACTAGCGCCGCTACCGGCTTTTGACGGCTAAGACAGAAAACATTTGAGTCTGAAACGCGTTTATATGTGTGCGTCAGTGTGCCGCAGTTACGCATGTACAACGTAGTGTGCTTTCCTATAAAAACGTGCACACTTTGATGCCAAGTAACGCACACTAACAGACATTTAGCCGCTGGCTTTCAGGCGAAAGTATACGACGACGACCGAAAATTCCCGAATGACCAATATTCACACTCCCCTAGATTGCGGAGATAACGCGACTATTTTAAAAAAATGCTTTATTTATGGAGTGCCGTGCAACTACGAGCATATGTTTTTAGTCGCTTTTGCAAGATTGCAAGTTTACATTTTTTATTTTCTCGATTTCAACTTGATAACAATGATAACGTATGCCGTGCCGCGAAAAATGTTAGTGTTTGAAAAGTGGATAACAATTTAAAATGTGATAGCTGTAGTGGTGGTGTGTAATGGACAAAAAATAATAAACAATGCTTTCTCAAAGCTTTCTTTTAACAAAAAATAAATAAATTGTCGAAAAGGGCCGGGCTACGCCGGATCTGCAGTTAGTGAGAAACAACATTTTTGGTAAGTTACTTGCTTTTTAGGGTTGATGAATTTTTATTGCCACTAAGTATAACAACGAATACTAAAAAAGGAATAAAATAAATATTTATTTTAAGGGGCCTCCTATACAATAAACGTGATTTTTTTTGCCAATATTATAGATAATTTTACGAAAACGAGTCCGATTCGCACTTGACCTTTTTTTGTCTACCCTGTCTCAAAACTGTGTGCACGCCACTGTGTTAGTATATAAAGGAGCAAAGATCGCAATGGACGTGGATGACTTGAGCCTGGACGGAGAGGACCCCGAGCTCGAGCACGAGGAGCTGGATGGGAATGATTCTTTCTGTTCGGTCCCTGATGAATGCCAACTGATGCCCGACCCGGTCGGAAACCTGGTTTCAGGAACGGAAATGAGCGCTCAACCAAACTGTGAGAGTCAGAGTGAGGTCCAGCGGCTCCGGGCGGAGGGGAGCGAGGGCACCGCGCCTACTGGAGACGCGGCGAGCGGACCGGGGGTACATCCCACCGCTGTTGGTGATGGACGGGCTGTGCGATCGACTAGGAATAAGAACGCTTTGTATAAGATTTAGTTAATGTTGTATCTTTTGTTAACTATTAGTGGAGGGATTATGGTGTATGTTGTCGGTAGTTGAGTTTTCTACCACCTACCTTCGGGTAGTCTGTAATTTGATATTAAACTGTTAACGTGAGCTCCGTTGTTTTAATATCGTCCCGGGCCTAAATACCACACATATAAACATACCTGTTACAAATAAGTGGGGGGAAAATTTTGAAAAAATGGCCCACCTCTTGTGTACTCTTGCGTATTAGTCGGGGGAAGAAAAGTTTTTGGTCACATTAAATCCTACAGCTTCGGAACCTTTTTCTAATGAATATTTAGGGTATACAGATTCACACCATGCAATAATCCCCAGTGCCGCGCGAGAGCTTCTCATCCAGTCGAGGACTTGAAGGTCAATAATTGGAACAACACGTTCAATAATTTCTACCCTCGAGATTATGCATTCATTGTATTGTTTCAGATGATTTATAATTAAGGAAAAAAAATCCCCAGTTTTTTCGTAAAGCTTATACAAAAAAAACTATACCTTAATTTTTTTTCCTTATTTGATAAAAAATATAACTTACAAAATCTTGCGCAATTCGAAAATTTGGTCATTGGACCAAAATAAAAATATAAACGTCTTAGTAACTTTTCTCCGCGGTGATACAGTTGCATCTATTTTTTTTTCACTGTTATTATTTTATTTTGCTTATAAGACGTTTCAATGAAAATGTACAGCCACGATGATCTATTTCTTAGATAATATGTTTATTAACACGCAAAATAAAAATAAAATATTTGAAATATATTAAGTGCTTTACGAGCAATCGACATTAACAGCTATAATCTTAAAACGAATATTTTTTAAATCCCGCCTTCCCGCGCATGTGCCTACGATACGTGTGCGGCGATGCCGTGCGCTGTGCGCGAAAGAGAGAGGTATAATTACAGGATTAAACGAACTTACCTGAAGTGAAGTTCTATCCTGATTATATGAAGTAATTAGTCCGAGGTAAATTACTAGTAGTAGGTCGCCCTGCGGCCAATTCGTCGCGATTTAAAGCCTAAATAAAAAAACATAAAACGAAGCAACTGGCAACATTAGTACAAGTTGTCATTAAGTTCAGAGCTAAATTGAGAGATTAACAGGGCAAGAATGGTCATTTTATGTACCAATCTTGGGTGGGAGGGATCCCCCCTTACCTCGGACTAATTACTTCATATAATCAGGATAGAACTTCACTTCAGGTAAGTTCGTTTAATCCTGTAATTATATTCGTAATTAGTCCGAGGTAAATTACTAGTAGATGTTTAGAGACATTATGAAGATTATGTACGTTTTCTATATGTTGCGATATTTGTTTAAAAATACATAGTACAAATTACATGTATTCCCACACATGCCTATGAATTAGACACCAAATTATGAATAATGTATAGTATTCGAATATTTCTCCGTCTTGTGGAAGAATATATTTAATGTAATTTTAATTGTAATAATTATGATCAGGTCTTTTAACATCAGAGGTATGTGAAAATGTGAGTTACAAGATGATAAGTTAATTTCTTTGTCAAAGCAATAATTCATTATTTGTGGGTGAAATTATACTGATATAATATCATGCGCCCCTCGCTGGAACATTTAATATTACAATCTATAATAAAGGCTTAAATTGAACACCTTATTGAACATTATTAATTGTTATAAAATGTTAATCTAGAAAGACATGAGATTTTTACCAATATGTCTCCTTGGTCACTTGCACCTGGTCATGATTTATATGTTTGTAGAATAATATACTCGTGAGTCTACATGTTTAATAGCATGAGAATTTTGATCCGTAGTCACCTAGTGTATGATATTTTCCTAATCCGACTCCAAATTTTAATCGGTCGAATATTGTTGTCTTAAATTTCTTTTGATTATCTAAATTAATATACTTTCCTTGTACCTCATGTTAATTAGGTACTAAGACTTTGGATATGTTAGACAAAATCTATCTTAAATAGAATAGATGCGAACACATAAAGTTTATATAAGTAATTATTAGAACTTAGTTTGTCATGTTAATTGACATTTAAACGTCTTCATCTATTGGACTATGAATAGGATAAATTTAGTTATCTATACATATTACATAATGATTTCAATAGATACAAATAATCAAATTTAATAAAGAATATGAATAGCTTTTAGCATATATTTTGAGTTTTGTTTATGCTACTAAATAGTCTAACTTGACCAAGTCTGATGAGAATATCTTCATAAATTAATTTCTGGTTTTTATGTTATTACTGTTAGTATAGCGTGCTAAATAATACCTAGTGTATTAAAAATATATACCTATATTAGGTTAAGCACTCAGTAGGCAATAACAAATAAATGTATTCACTTGTAATATTATGGGTGTGTTGTGTCAATTGTAGAGCTGTTATAAGTGTGATATATTATTCAACAATAGATTTTTATTAGTTGATTAAATTCGTCTTTACCAAAGTGGTTATATGTTATCTTCAAATAAGTTCACAAGCAGTTCCTTTGAAATGGTTGAATTTGAAGGAATTCTGAGAATACTACGTGTTTTCAAATTTATGATGATTTCATAAACACATTGTTAACATTTTTGAATTAATTTCATTTCGAATTCTTGATCAAGGATAAATATTCTTCTACCATGGAGTAATTTTATACATATATTCGTTTTCATTCATTTTTAAATTGTATATATTCATAACTTGAACATGAGTATATGTTTACATGACCATACGTCGCACTTCAGCGGGCATTTTGGTGGCTTGTCAAAATGATAGATAAGGTTCACAAATACATCAATTCATTTTCAAATAAGCAGAAGTATTTGTACTTAGTATTTGGTACCTAGTATTTATAATGTACAATTCTAAATATCTTAGAAACTAAGGTAGTAGGTTAGTAACTTATTATTTTTTAGTATTCATTCAATTTGAATTAAAAATACAATTGACTAGTATGTGAAATATTTAATTTACTTAAGTAGATATGTTATAATGCGAATATATTATTAATATTTTTTCTAAATTGCCGGCGGTCAACGGTCAATGAAGTGTGTTTTGGTTAACATTATTTGTAGTCTCAACCTCTTCGTTTTAAATTAGACTATTTATCATTTTTAGTGTCGATTTCCGGGATTCGATTTTAAGACACTTCGTAATTTCAGATATACTTGTTTTCCTTTAGGGTGCAGGCGTACTTTTGACAATTTGTTCATAGTCTTATTTATTACATTAAAGGAAGACTGCAGTAGCAAATTCGAATATTGAAAAAATTGTATGTTATTTTTTATCGCGGAGAAATGTTTAATTGTGTATTAATAAACTTCACTTCCTCTTCTACGCTGGCTATAGCGAATACACGTTTTGCTTCTTTTCAACGAATTCAAATAAACTGTTACAAATACTTACTAAATATATTTTAATACTCGTAAGTTAAGATTTTTTTTGTAAACCTTACGTTGCCACGAAACTGCCCGCTAGAGTGCGACGTATGTACATGACTATGAGTGACTTAAAACGCTCACTCCTTCATTCCTTAAAGTTAGGTATGTGACAGTAAAATAGTACCTAAACATTTTTCAGCATTATCATTAGATCATAATTTAAGTCACATCAGTAGCTAAATGTTAAAATAGAGTGAATTTTACACCTACTGATATTTAACATTTTTAAAATAGCTAAGTTGAGAGCAAAAATGTATTTGCTTGTGCTCAAATTTAAGTATAATTATTCAAATGAAGTTATAGAGCTAATAAAAAGTTGGTATGCATTATGTCTGTATTCTTAATATCATGTAGGTATGTATTATTAAAGGTATGTATTATTATAGGCTTACAGTATGTAACTACATATATGCATTATTATAAGCAACTATTTCACTATTTAAGTTATGGCCCATTATTCTTTCATTATCAGGATTTGATATCCTTAAATACTTTTTAAATTATAAGCTATGTTATTTCTTATCTCGACACTGCTGACATTATCTTTGTAACTGTGGCTTCATTAGTAATAGTATATCAAAAAAAGAAATCATGAGAGTGTATATGAGCTCATAAGGGGTTAAAATAGCTTAGTAATGAGTCCAACATTCAATAATTCTTGTTCTAGATCCCATATTGAATTTGGTAAAACTGCAGTGGATGTGCAGGTGTCTAATATGGTATAGGTACAATAATAACATGAAAAATAAATTACTTATTTAAGTTATTGTAACCCTATTTGTAATTTTTGTAATTACATATTTAGGACATACTCGTAATAACATAACATGTCGTCTATTTGATTATGTAGAGATGTAGGGCAGAAAAAGAGAGATCGGTAGTTGTTTGTTCAGCTATGGATGTATGACATAATTCTGGATGTATTCAACTAAGCAATCCATTTTTGTTTCATCAACTCATAATTTTAATTATGGTTTTGTTCTGAATATTATTTGAGCACAGCAGTTTGGTGTTGAACTTTATTATTATCATTATCAAAAAAGCAAGTTTGATATTTCACACTTGTTGATCTTACTGGATAAGCTTTGTTCCAGACTTCCAGAGAAACTAAATAATGTGATTCATTAAACAATGTAAGCTTTTATTATTAGTCCTAATGGGTAATATCTGACTTTGTATATTCTTATAAGTAAAGAAAGAATTTATGAGTGAATGTTCAAGAATATTCCATATGATTAATTTTATAAGAGGAATGCTTTCATAAAACAGTTTGTCATCTGTTTAGTCCTTAGATGAACATTACAATATTTGTCACATGTTATTCTTTCTTGTTGTTATCACTTTCTATATTACAAAGAATGTCCTTTTTTAAGATTGTTAGCATGTCAATTGATGAAGCAAGGCAAAAGACTGTTACAGCTTTTTGGAACTCTTGTTGAATTATTTGGAGAGATATTATATTATTTGTCATAATGAGACAAATTTAAATAATTACATATAGCCCACCATTAGTAAATGGTAAAATATGTTAATGTAAGTACATATACAAAAATGTATTGCAAGTGGCTTTCGGTGCCTAAGAATATTGTCATGACACACTATGTAGAGTCAATCTTTGGATAGGACATAATTAGCTGGGTTTGTTCATCCATAATGGAATTTGATCATCAATGATCTAAAAACTTACCAAATGTTCTGGTCGACCGAGTATTTTCGAAAACTTTGTATGTGTTGTACCTGGATTATTATGAATGTTTCAAATTTCTGCCATTTATTGAGTCCAATTTGTTACTCCTTCTCAAGGTTATGTATATGATTGTGATGTAAATTGTATCCTACTTTTAAATAGTTTTACAATGTTGTATAAAGATGTGTGATTTTTACACTGACAGTGTTTACCGCAGTGCAAATCATACTTTCGAAGATTATATTTAAATCCATCATTTTGATTTAGGTAACAACTATTGCAAAGGCATCAGTTTATCATATAAAATTTTATATATAATATCAAGCATATCTTTGACAACTAAATTATTATTTGTAATAGTTGGTATGTCAACCACATTTACACGTATTAGTATTAGTACATTAAAGTACAGTATGATGTTGAATCCTTTTAATCTTGCAGTCTTCGGTTCCTTTTCCTGTTGCTGGATCCATTCATTTATTTTTGCTATTTTATACATTTTTCTTTTGGTTTAAAACCAAAAATGTTTTAGGTAGTTGGATTTATTTATCAATGTAATGATATAATTCAGTCTGTAGTTGGACGGGTTAATTATCCCAACTGCTTAGAGCACTCTTTCTCAATGTTATGTATTATATTATGTATTTCGTAGCATATTATTGTTGTCATGCCTGTCAAAAAATAACTTCATCCCACGGATGACTTGAAAATGTTACTCAAAAACTACATTTGATTATATTAACTTGTCCAATGGACAAGCGCATTACATAACGTGTAATGTCCAGGTTATTCACTATTGCCCGATTAACTTTTCCAACGGAAAAGGAGACATTATATAACATATAGCGTCAGAATTATAAGTCTTAAGGCAGAGTAGGCACTTATATTATCATAGTCTTCACAATTTCTTCTATGCCTTGCAATTATTATTGTGATTTCTTTTCCCACGGAAAAGTTTCCTTCTCCAACGGAGAGAGGAATAGAAAATAACATTTAGAACACCAATAATAAAGCATTACATTACCTAGATATAATGTCCAGGAACGCAACTTATGATCACATTTACTTTTCCAACGGAAAAGCGACGTTATATAACATATAGCGTCAGAATTATAAGTCTTGAGGCAGAGTATGCAGGCATTTATATTATTTTATTCTTCACGATTTCTTTTATGTCTTGTAATTAATATTGTGATTCCTTTTCCCACGGAAAAGTTTCCTTCTCCAACGGAGAGAGGAATAGAAAATAATATTTAGAACACCAACACTAAAGCATCTTTTGTGTTAATAACTTGCAGAATATCCGTATTTTAGGTTATGTTGTATATCTCTTATCATTGTAACTAAATCCAAATATGATAATGGATATTACATTTCCCAAGAGGAAATCGACATAATATAACGTATTATGTCAGAATCGGCGGTATTATACAGGGTGTTTCATACAAATTGGCGGCATTACGCCGGCCGAAATGTATGAAACAGCTGATTTTTTTTTCGCGATTTCGACTTTGTCCCCATAGTAAAAGTTGGTCAGTATGACCTACACATTCACTACGTAGAATTTGAACGGTCGAAAAAAAACACCCTGTATGTAAGAACTCATATCTTTTCATGTATGTAACCTTAAAATTTTCTTTCGAATTTCATATCGATTTTCTGTATATTAGGACCAGGGCCTGCAGTACCGGGGCCGGTACTGAGATTTTAATTTCCCGGTACCGAGCGGTACCAGTACCGGGACTCCCGGTTCTGTCCGGTTCTTGCATCGGCGTATGATTTAATTACTTTATTACCAAAATTGGCTATTGAACAAATAAATATAAACCGTAATGCAGCGCTTATAGTATTAAACTAGTTTTTTGCTCTGTGCGCGAGGCCCAAGGGCCTCGCGGGCCTCTCTTTTTGTCGACTGGATGAGTGGAGGACTCGAGATTTATTTTTTATTTTCTTTAATTTTTTTATTTTCATTTTTGTATTAATTTTTACTTTTGTCGCAGTAATAGGGCTTGTGAACTGGACTCCTGCAGCTCGGCCTTCGGCCTCGCGAGCTGTCACGCCTCGGAGGGACGCTTCGGGCCTTCGGCCCTACGCGGAGCTCGGCCTTCGGCCTTCGCGGATTGTCGAAACGAATCGTCGGGCCTGCGGCCCTCCGATTCGTTTTCATGTTACACTTTTTCATTGAGTAGCATGGGGGTTCTGGACTCATGCAGCTCGGCCTTCGGCCTCGCGAGCTGGCGCGCCTGTGTTGGACGCTTCGGGCCTTCGGCCCTACGCGGAGCTCGGCCTTTGGCCTTCGCAGATTGTCGAAACGAATCGTCGGGCCTGCGGCCCTCCGATTCGTTTTCAAGTTATACTTTTTCGTTGAGTAGCATAGGAGTTCTGGACTCAAGCAGCTCGGCCTTCGGCCTCGCGAGCTAGTTCGCCTATGTTGGACGCTTCGGGCCTTCGGCCCTACGCGGAGCTCGGCCTTCGGCCTTCGCGGGTACGAAGCTTCGCCTTCGGGCCTTCGGCCCTCAGGCTCAGCTTAAATAGTTACACAGATTTTATTATAAGTAGAAAAGCTTTGTTTTCTCGCAGCTCGGCCTCCGGCCTCGCAGGCTACCGCGCCTCTATGGACGCTCCGGGCCTTCGGCCCTACGCGGAGCTCGGCCTGCGGCCTTCGCTGGGGTTTGAAGCGAACCGTCGGGCCTGCGGCCCTCCGGTTCGCTTATTAAGACAGTTAGGAAGGGCAGTTTCACCGCGTGGGCTCGCCCGTCGGGCCTTCGGCCCTCGGGCTCGCGCGGAGAGCACCTCGATCGTGACGCTCCGGGCCTTCGGCCCTACGCGGAGCTCGGCCTTCGGCCTTCGCGGGCTTGACGCCTCGCCATCGGGCCTTCGGTGGGGTTGTTGAACGCTTGGTAGCTCGATTTGCTCGGAGCTCGGCCTTCGGCCTCGCTTTAAATTACTTGGAGGTGACGCGCTTGGGCACTCGGGTCGAAGCTCCGGGCCTTCGGCCCTCCGCAAGGTCGGCCTTCGGCCTCCCACCCTGAAGCTCGCCCTTCGGGCTCGCTTAACTTAGATTTATATTGGTTCTGGTAATGTTCCGGCCCTCCTGCAGCGAGGCCTTCGGCCTCGCCCAAAATTACTGGGGTTGGGGACCCTCTTGGGCCCCGGGAGTGAAGCTCCGGGCCTTCGGCCCTCCGCGGGGTCGGCCTTCGGCCTCCCGGCCTGAAGCTCGCCCTTCGGGCTCGCTTAACTTACTTGGGATTTTGACTTTTTGTTCGGGGTCGCCGCCATCTTGGATTTTTTCCCAAATTTTTTTTCAGATTATCACTCCTGGGCCTAAATAATGCCCGCATGCCAAATTTCAGCGCGATCGGACCATTATTTCGAAAAATCCATACAAAATTTTTTTTGTGCAAAAAATCTAAAAAAAATTTTTTCGGAATCTGGAGAGCCCAAAAGTCACGCACAGCGATTTCCAGCTCGATCGGATGAAAAAAAATTTTTCGAAAAAAAAAAAAAAATTGTTTTTGCAAAAATTTTTTGCCCACCTGACAGCTCTCGGAGTCCTCTATGACATTTGGTCGAGCACCCCCCACCTATCTCCCCCCGTTTAAGAGTTCCCATACAAACTTTGACAGGCCCTACGGCGGCCATCTTGGATCCGAGAATCACAAAAATACTTTTTCTTTAATCGAGGTCCCTCAGAAATTCTACCACAAAAAAATCCGGCTCGAAGGACCATTTTGAAATTTGAGTGCAAAATTTTTTTTTTTTTTTTTGAAAAATTTTTGCGGCTTTAAAAACTGTCAGCAGTTCCCTATGACATTTGGTCGAGCACCCCCCACCTAGGTCTCACCGTTTGGCCGGGCCGTCGAACATTTTTTGACCAGGAAGCAAATCCTCAAATGTCAGATTTTTCCCGGGGTTCCTAGAGCGCCCTCTATACGACGGTATGCAACACTTAACCCCACCGTATCTCCTTCTGGGAGAACAATCGTATCAATCAGAAATGAGTCGGGATGCAGCTATATATATTATTAATGTGACGTTTTCAAGTTAAAGGTCGCGTATCATATGGACGAAATTTGCTCGTATTTTTATACGAATTAGAGCGTCCTTGTGCTTAAGTGACAATGTTGTACCTTTATGAAAATGTCACAAAACTCACAAACTATACAACGTCCATTAAAGACAAAAGTGACACAACTAAAAAACCATGAAAAAATATTTTATTGCTAAAACGACATTATAAACACTAATATTTTACGTGGCACTAAGACACCTGTCGATTTGTCGTTAGAAAGTATCAAAATTATGCAGGTACCCTTTATGCTCTATCACACTTTTGTTACTAACTTCAATGCTAAACCACCATTTTGTCAGTTGCGACTCGACCGTTGACCAAAACGCATGACATTTTTGAGAAAAAGTGCCATAAAGCCAAAAAAGAAGTGATTATGTTAAGAATGTTACAAGAAAAACTGCCATATTTGTATATGTGGCAGTTTTGAATAAAATAAATATGTAAATATTGTGTTCCTTTATATAAAAAGTAGTCGCAATACGGAATGTGGCGGTTTAGATTTTTAAAATGTATCCTCTTAAATTGGATTATTCCTAAAACAAAACTGCCGTATTTGAATTTGCAAACTTTTTGAATTAAAAATATATTCGAGTCCATCAATCACAGGTGTCATATTTGTACATGTGGCTGTTTTGAATTAAATAGGTACATTATGTATGTATTATTTATAAACAAAGGAGACGCAATACGGAATGTGGCAGTTTAGATTCTGAAATGTACCTATACTGCAATTGTACGTTTCAAAACACAAAACGATCGTATTTGGATTTAGAATAAAATTTAAACCCATAAAATGTGCCAGATATATATTCTTAGGCAGTGAGTTATGTTTGTTTTGCATGAATCGTGATGAATGAAGTTTGCTGATCTGAACAAGAAATAATATTGCCCCTAGGTATAAATAAATAACCTTTGATATTATTAATATTAGTATACATCAGTGAACATCAAAATGTCATAATTCAAAGATAGTTTTTTTGTGAACAGGCATACAGAGGTTTGAAGACCATACATCTGTCATCATAAATGTCATAATTTAAAGATAGCTTTTTTTGTGGATATGACTACAGATGTGTACCTAATATATTTATAGATTTTATCCATATTATGTATTAAATATATTATGTGTAAATAGTATATTGCTTTAAATATAAAAAAAATATACACACACAAAAGCACTCGTGTGCTTTATACGATCACAGCTACATAAGAGTTAAAAACATAATCTCTATATTTGTTAATACACAAGACTGCTCTGAAAAAACACGCATCTTCATTATTTAACATAGAACCGGGAAAGAACCGGGACATTATCTTCAGTACCGGTCCTCTCGGTACCGGGTGTACCGGGAATTTCCCGGTACTGAGAGAACCGGGAGCAGGCCCTAATACTCACCAACTTTTACTATGGGGACAACGTCGAAATCGCGAAAAAAAAATCAGCTGTTTCATACAAATTGGCGGCATTACGCCGGCCGAAATGTATGAAACAGCTGATTTTTTTTTCGCGATTTCGACTTTGTCCCCATAGTAAAAGTTGGTCAGTATGACCTACACATTCACTACGTAGAATTTGAACGGTCGAAAAAAAAACACCCTGTATGTAAGAACTCATATCTTTTCATGTATGTAACCTTAAAATTTTCTTTCGAATTTCATATCGATTTTCTGTATATTAGGACGTTGCTTCTTCTTACAGCACGTCAACGAAATAATGCTCTTCCTTTTAATCATATTCTTCTGTCCGAGAAGCTGAAAATTGCACTAAAACAAGAAACTTTTACTTCGTAATAAAATCCGTGCGACGTGACATTGGCGCGCGAGAACAACAATGACAACTTGTACTAATGTTGCCAGTTGCTTCGTTTTTTGTTTTTTTATTTAGGCTTTAAATCGCGACGAATTGGCCGCAGGGCGACCTACTACTAGTAATTTACCTCGGACTAATTACGAATATAATTGGCAACAACAGTTGGCACGATAATATTAGAAACGTAGAATGGGCACAAACAGTATCGTTTAAAACATTTAACATAAATTATAATGTCAGGTGACAACCAAAACTCACTAACTACTACTAGAACCATGATGGACCTTATTTATCCAATAATTATTTTCTCGTAGTTAGTGAGTTTTCGTTGTCACCTGACGATAATATAATAATATTTAATTAGCATTAGCATAAATTAAAACGAGTCATTCATGTATTTTACATCGAATAATGCACGAAAGGTTCATGAGACATTTTTTGTGACGGCTAAGCGGCGTTGACCAAATCGCATAATACTTGAATGACCCGTCTTAATGTATGTTAATCTATATCTGAACCTCACGGGAGTTTCATATCGACACTGAAAATTTCAAATGTCGTAAGGGACAAAGGTCCACTTTTCAGGAGAGCCAAAAAACAAAAACCAAAATTAAAAAAAATTGTAACTTGTTACATATTCATCCGAATTAGATGGTTCTTATATACATAACTACGAAAAAGCTTTATCTTCATTAGACAATTAGGTATATATTTTTAAACTCAATAGTTTCGGAGATAGTGTCCCTTACGCAAGAAATTTACTAGACACATGTCCCTTACGCCCCCAAATATTTCTAGTATTTTTATGGAAATCTGTTACGACAAAAACGAAAACACTACCTCTTTGTCGTAACTGTCAAATAACATGCTACATTACAACTATTTTCTGTTGTAAAGTCATTCTAGTTTCCAGATTAATTGAAGTAACAATGCAACAAAACATAAAATTGTGTACTTACAATTGTATTATTTTCATAGACGGAGATCAATTTCACGTGTAATTTATTATATTTTAGATAACCCGTTACAATTTATAGGAAATAAAACCAAACATGTTAGGTATGTACATATTTTAGTCAGCTTAGTGTTGTGAAAAGAAGAAAACATATATCTAAAAACTGCTTTGAGGGCAACCTGAGCTCGAAACAAAAACATATATTAAGAAAGAAATTCTGGATATTGTTACGTTCGTGGGGTGGGTTTTCTATAGAAAATGTATAAATAAGCCACTAATTAAAACTGACACTTTAATTACTAATTAAAGGAACAAACACTAAACTAAAACAGTAATCACACACTTAACACGTCACACTGATTCACTCTCAAACTCGCCGTTAGAATCGCAGTTTTCGCTCTTGATGTTATCTCTTCGCTGTCTCAATTGAAACTACTCCTTCGGCCGGGTCATACTGGGCTTTTATACAAGCCACTCAAATCTACAAAGTACGAGATAATTCGATTCTAGAAAGTTCCCGAGTCAGGTCGGTCGGTAGGGCCCGTGCGCGAACATTCTAGGGTATCGCTGTCTCTTTCTACAGGTTTCTCTTTCACACCCGTCGAGAATGTTCTCTCTATAGCTGTCTCGTTCACATCCTTCCAGAACATTCTCTCGTGCTGTCTCTATCTAATAGTGCTTTCTCTTTCACTCCTATGGGAAATTTAGCTATATACCGATTTGTACTTGAGAGGCCCGAAAGGGGTCCTGAAAACGCCTGAAAACGGGTTTTCAGGTTATTGCGCCATCGGATAGAGGGTATCCTGAAACGGCCTGAAAACATGTTTCAGGCGCCTGAAAACGACGGTATCTGGGGTGAATATTTGATTTTGTAGTATGTGAAAGAGGACCTTCTGAAACGGCCTGAAAACGCATTTCAGCCTGCTGAAAACGCTTCTAACGTGTCTAAAATCATATTTGTAGTTTTTATCATGCCACCGGCGTAACACTACCCCCTCCTAAGAAATGCTCGTCCCGAGCATCATTATTTCCGTGGTATTTGGCGAGCCGGTCAACGTGAACAATCTTGCATGGGCTTCGTAAATTCCTCCGAATCCGATATGAAACGTCATTGATCTTCGTAACCACTGTACGAGCTGCCATCCATGGTTTACCGTTGACTTGCTGTTCCTGGTAAACGCACTGGGACTCGAACCTGTGCCTTTGGTAGGAAAACAGTTCTTCTAGAGCAGTAACCATTCCCACTAATTCTTCCTTCCATAGGAACCTCATCAAATCTAGTTTTCAGGGCTCCAACTTCCATGTCAATTTTATAACCATGGCACCTCATAAAATCTAGTCCAATAATACAGTCATCAATTATGTCGGCAACAATCACTTTGTGCCGATAAATGTGCTTGCCAATTCTTAAATCCACTCCTGTCTCTCCCTTGATGGAAATATACTGGCCAGTAGCTGTAAGCAGCTGTAGATGCGTCGGCTGGACTACATGACCTCGAGTCAGGTGTTTCAGAAGCCAATGATTAATCACCGTCCGAGAAGCTCCGGTGTCGATAGTAAGGTTACATGGTATTCCACCAATTTCTCCCTTGACGACCAGACTATTCCCGTCGTTGACTTGTGAGATCACTACTGGGACATTTCGACCTCCAGCCAGCACTCGTCCCTTAGTCCTGGCTCTTACTCGTTTCCCTGCTGCGGCTCTGGTCGTACAGAGCCCTTATTTCTGGTCACAGGGGATTCATCCCGTTCTCTCCTGCTGCTTCTTTTCGGGCAACTAGTTTGTATATGGCCCCGTTCTCCACAATGGTAACATCGCGGCCCAACCTCCCGATGAGATGCAATCCTTCTTTTCAGGCAACTAGTTTGTATATGGCCACGTCCTCCACAATGGTAACATCGTGGCCCAAACTCCCGACGAGGTGCAATCGGCTCCCTAGCAGATACCTCAAGTAGCTTATACGATCTTGATGGATCTTGACGTACAGCTTCAACTTCTAGGGCATGAGCTACGGCATCCTTAAGGTTTTCGTGGTTCCCTAGTCGTACTGCCGCCCTTACTTCCAAATCTCGGATCCCATCAACAAATGCCTGCACCAGCATGGTTTTTATCAAAGAGTCAGCTGAATGTTGGTATGCCTTTCTGACCAGCTTTTCAATTTCCAGGGCCCATTGTTGCAATGTCTCATTACGTCCCTGCGTTCTGTCTTTCAGCTGAGCTCGGTAGACATGTTCCAGATGACTGTCTCCGTAACGGGCTTCTAATGCTTCTAGAAGCCGGTCGTAAGTTTGCTCTTTTCCAAGAGCTTCTAGAATTGTAAGAGCCTCGTCACGAAGTGCCAGCGTCAAAGCCGTCATCGCTTGCTCCTTACTCCAACCGTTTGCTTTGGACACGGACTCAAACTGTAGCTTGTACGCCGCCCACGAAGATGTACCATCAAAAGGAGGTGCCTTAAATTTTCCACCTCCCGGCACAGATATCTCGGGTGCGCAGGTACTGATGCCATTAGCTACTTTTAATTCAAGCTTCTGGAGGCGACGCTCAACCGCTTCCTCTACAACATGAATCTTGTTCTCCATGTCACTGAGCTTCCCTTGGACTTCGTACATTTCTTGCTTCCATTCAGTAGCAGCCTTGTGCAACTCTTAAAGAATCAATTTCGACTGTTCTTCTTGTTTCCGCGACTGTTCTTCTTGTTTCCGCGACTGTTCTTCTTGTTTCCGCGACTGTTCTTCTTGTTTCCGCGACTGTTCTTCTTGTTTCCGCAACTGTTCTTCTTGTTTCCGCAACAGTTCTTCTTGTTTCCGCAACTGTTCTTCTTGTTTCCGCAACTGCTCCTTCAGTAGAATCAGAATAGTTCTGAGGTCTACGTCTTGAGTACTCTTAGCCTGCAAACCAGACGGACCGGGCTTGGATGCAGTATCCTCACATGCTGGAGGCTCTTCACGTACTGCAATATCCTCCTGCGCTGCAGGTTCCTCACGTGCAGTTTGGCTCCGGGTCACAACTCCTTTTGGCTCGGTCTCGTTGTCACGTGGCGTTATACCCATTTTCTATCCCACTTCTGACACCAAATGTTACGTTCGTGGGGTGGGTTTTCTATAGAAAATGCATAAATAAGCCACTAATTAAAACTGACACTTTAATTACTAATTAAAGGAACAAACACCAAACTAAAACAGTAATCACACACTTAACACGTCACACTGATTCACTCTCAAACTCGCCGTTAGAATCGCAGTTTTCGCTCTTGATGTTATCTCTTCGCTGTCTCAATTGAAACTACTCCTTCGGCCGGGTCATACTGGGCTTTTATACAAGCCACTCAAATCTACAAAGTACGAGATAATTCGATTCTAGAAAGTTCCCGAGTCAGGTCGGTCGGTAGGGCCCGTGCGCGAACATTCTAGGGTATCGCTGTCTCTTTCTACAGGTTTCTCTTTCACACCCGTCGAGAATGTTCTCTCTATAGCTGTCTCGTTCACATTCTTCCAGAACATTCTCTCGTGCTGTCTCTATCTAATAGTGCTTTCTCTTTCACTCCTATGGGAAATTTAGCTATATACCGATTTGTACTTGAGAGGCCCGAAAGGGGTCCTGAAAACGCCTGAAAACGGGTTTTCAGGTTATTGCGCCATCGGATAGAGGGTATCCTGAAACGGCCTGAAAACATGTTTCAGGCGCCTGAAAACGACGGTATCTGGGGTGAATATTTGATTTTGTAGTATGTGAAAGAGGACCTTCTGAAACGGCCTGAAAACGCATTTCAGCCTGCTGAAACCGCTTCTAACGTGTCTAAAATCATATTTGTAGTTTTTATCATGCCACCGGCGTAACAATATTAATCTAACTGCCTCCGCGAAGATCTATGACCCTTTTTGATGATACTTGTGCTATTCAGACGTGCCGTCAAAGGAATCCTTAGGGAACAAACCACTGACTGAAAACCTACATTTGTAGCCCAAAAAATGGTTAAGGAGCGCTGAGTTAGTGCAAGCCATTCAAATCGACTGGAAATTATGAAGTGTTTCCTACATTATCAAAACGAAATCAAGGCGTCCTCCTTCCGCACCTGGCAAAATATTTCGGGCAAGCATTGCATTAGGGTTTATACTGAGAAAATGGACAAGTGTCAAGGTACGCTTTATACCAAATAGCAGGAAAAACGAGTATAGATAATACTCGTTCTAAGTCCTTCAAACGTATTAGTCTAACATCTCTATTTCTTTCACTACTTGGTGGCAAGATCGCTAAGTCTAAATCAACATGTTTACCAAAAACTACCCCACTTGACCTGTTCACAAGGTCCATAAAAGTAAGTAAGTTAGTAAGTAATTCTTTCCTGCACCAGTAAGAAAATAACAGAAAGAAATAAAAATAAGCTAAGCACACGATACAGGTTACCAAAGCGGCGGTAAAATCTAGAGAATAAGCAAACAGGTCGGTGTGTATTCCTTGATGTCGAAAGTGCTTTCGATAATAAACTCACAGAAACCATGCTTAATAAAATTAAATCAAAGGGATGAAACCACGACTATATGGGTCCGAAGAGTGCTCTCTAACAGAATAGCTACTCCAAACCCTCAATATAACCGAGTATGAGTTTCACACAACGACAGGGTGTTCTCAGTGTTTGAACAGCCTGCAAAAACCAACTTGAAAGCCTGGGCTTTCGGGAATAAAACAAGCACATCGAATGTGGCTTCACCAGACAGTCGAAATACCCTCAAGATACAAAATAAATGGACCAACGACCAGAATGATTGTCGAAAATAGCACCACAGGTACAAGTAGGTGAGAGGCCTAAGGTCAGAGTTTGCGTCAGCATGGGCAAAATGGCCTTCATTTTCTAGACAGAAGTCAATATTATGATGATTTCCGCGCATAAATATTACATTATGTGTGCAAATCAATTTGGCCAGAAACCTAAAAACCAATATTATCTACATCAACTCAAACAGTCATGTTGCATTGCTCTCACTATAATCCCTCAAGGACAACTCTAGTCCAGTGCTGCAAGAATAAATTAAACGCCCTTGACTTTAATGAAGTTACACTTAGATGGGTATTCGGATATTCCAATATTGTTGGAAACGAAACAGCAGATGAGTTTACCGGAAAGAACGGCAACACACGCATTGTCAACCCAGAGCCTTTCTATGGAATCACCAAACCGGAGCCATATTCTCTGCTGAACAAACTAGATAAGATAAGATAAGAGCAATCGCACAGTTGAAGTCCATCAAAGTAACTCTCACTCGTAAGCTCTTATCCAAGGGTTCAATAACAGAAAACATTAAACAGCTACTTGAGCTCAAAAGTAACAAAGCCTGTGAATCCTAACTATTAACATATGTATAACAATCATGGGTAAGAAACAAGATGCAATATGTAGCTTCTGCCAAAAATTAGAGCAAACTACTGTGCAACGTTGCAACATATTGATTTAAACTATCAATTAATTTACTATGGACCTCCTCCTTCTCTGTTTCTGCAGACCACAAATGCATAAAAGAAGTATTCACCTAGGCAGACCTTATGATGTACACAAAATTGCAGCCTTCAGAATCTGGAATGTTCTGGCTTCGACAAGAATCAGTAATTACTTATAAAAAGGGCTGCGACAAAATATCATAACTGCTCAGTGCGGCGGATATTAGACCAAAACAACAATAATAAAGATGATAATATGGCAGATGTCCGGACCTTACTACTGTAGCCCTATCTCTGACCCATGCAATGATCATAGCTCATTACACTTTTCAATAGCCTGCTGAGACTGGTTCATGGTTCACGTGTACTTTACAGAGTAAATTTCTCGAATTGGCAAAAGACAGTTAATTATAAATACGCCCATGATTCCCAGGGAGATAATAATAAGATTGGGGCAGCTTGTGGCGAGCTGTTCGGCAATAGCGACATCGTCTTAGGCATGTTTTCGTCGGTCGGAGTAGAATCCAAGAAGAACTGTAGGACTCGGCTTGCCTTGATTGGCCGTTGGCCGTCCAGAGAGGAATCGTTAGAGCGATGTATATGCTCCAGGGGTGGAAGTGGAAATGTGCGTGAGTCGCTGGTTGATGCCGTATCTATGTGGTAGTAAAAATACTGCTCTGCCCTCACCCCTCTTCCTGAGACGCCCTGGGTCAAGTCGCGCCGGCACTGTTGCAAGTGCTATAAGAAACTAAACAAAATGTTATAACGTACACAAAAAAACTTTCAAGATTTTTAATATCATCTTTTTTGGGGCGTAACTCTCATTCATGTACCGTATTTAATGTAGTAACGTATACTTTATAAAATTAAAAGGTGAGTCGACATCAATCTTCAAAATTATTTTGATTTATATGTACATACGACTCAGTTTATTAAGAGAATAGAGCCATGCTATCTTCGAAATTGTGTTGTAACGCACAAAAGCTTAAAATATTTGTCCCTTACGCCATTGTGAATTCAAAGTTTCGTATTTATTTCATTAGATACAATGTCGTATAGGCACCTTCTTTTGCTGTAGTAATAAATAACCACATAGGGATTTATGAATAAGAAGGATATACTACGTTAAAAATAGACACGTTATCCCTTAAAATTAAAAATTTGACCCATACAACGTTTTATTTAAAGCAATATGAAGTTACGACAAAATGAATTCACTTTATAACTTCTTTATTTGAAGCGATATCAAAAAGTTAATTATACAGATAGATAGAGAATGTTTGTCCGAGTTCTATGCAATTCAACGTGTACTTGCGACAAAATGTCCCTTACGACATTTGAAATTTCCGGTGTCGATATTAGTTTGTAACCGAAACATGTTTTTTTGCCGAAACCGAAACCGAAGGTTCGGCTTGGCTCCAATCTCGGCCGAAACCGAAACTTCTATAGACATGTACATGTTACAGTCGTTGAATAAAATGTTATTGAACCTTATCCTTTATTACTAGACATTTTTGAATAATTGTAACACCTCGTTTTGCGTCGGGAATTAAATACAGGCCCCTAATAGGTTACAAGTTGTATAGGTGCCTACATTTTTAATCGTCAGTTCAAAAACTGCTTAATACCTATTTAGTTTACTACTAATTTTTATTTAAGACGTTTCTACTTCCTTCCTACGAAATTCCTTCTGTAATTTGACGCACCGTCCTGTCAACATAGTACCCCACCTACGTTTATCCGCTGCCCTGTGGCCGGCCGCGCATTTATGACGTCAGCGCCGCTCCGATTTATTTTAACAATAACCATTTCGAAAATTGTAGGAAATGCTTAGAGTATACATAGGGGATTTTTTTGGTATTGTGCCACAATTAATTATTGACGAGAGGTACATTAAAAAAATAAAATGTAGAATTAATGCGCCTGCACGTAAATCAGTTAAAACTGTAAAAAAAATAGTTAGCATTGAGTCACTGACGTAATTTTTTCTTTGGAGGAGTATAATAATTGTCTGGTCATTATAGTAAAAAATCACCATTTGTTTAATTTCTGTTTGATTGTTATGAATTTTAAAAATAATTTTATGTGTTCTGACTATATCTACTATTATTCAGTGGTGACTTTTTAAAATATTGTCTTAAATATTCAGTTAGGCCCCTCGGATAATAAATACCTACTGTAGGATTTATTGTTTATTTTTATTAAACAAGTAAATCTTAATATTGATTTTATGAAAAAACCTCCACACATTTATCAGGGATAATTAGATTCATATATTCACAAAACGATGTTTTATCATATTCCTGAAATAAATATACTGTAGGATTTAATGTAATTTTCTCGAACAAGTTAAAGTTTAGCTCCCCGACTATATGTCTTATTTTCTAATTTTATCCATATGTATTAACAAAATCGAGACCTGGGGGGTGTTTAGACATTTTGCCAATCGCTAATGCTTAGTCGTCAATCGTAAACGAAAGGCAGCTAGCTGTCTTTGTCGCACTAATATGGAAGAGTGACGGAGAGGGGTAAACTACGATACGCTACTTAGCGTTAGCGATTGGCAACTTGGCTAAAAATCCTGTCCTGTAGCCGTACAGTCAAGTGCAAGAATAAGTAATTTAAGAATCCGCTCATAAATATGTTACGACGTTCTTATTATACAGAATTAGAGTGCACAAACATATTTTTGAACATTTTTGTGTACGCCTTATTTTGTCTTTGACTGTACTCTTTCGTATGTCTTGTTATTTTCTCTCTGAATTAATGTTATCCATATGTATTAACTCAGAGTCGCTCTAAGAGCTATGGAGAGGGCTATGCTCGGAGTTTCTCTGCGTGATCGAATCAGAAATGAGGAGATCCGTAGACGAACTAAAGTTACTGACATAGCCCTCCGGATTAGCAAGCTGAAGTGCCAATGGGCAGGCCACATTGCACGCAGAGCAGATGGTCGATGGGGTCGAAAAGTGCTCGAGTGGAGACCACGGCTAGGCAAATGCAGCGTAGAACGTCCACCCACAAGATGGACAGACGACCTTATGAAGGTCGCGGGGACACGCTGGATGCAGGTCGCATCTAACCGGTACATGTGGAGGTCCAGAGGGGAGGCCTATGTTCAGCAGTGGACGTCTTATGGCTGAGATGATGATATGTATTAACAAAATCGAAACCTGTCCTATAGCCGTACCATGAGCTGTACCCGCATTATTAACGTGTACTTACCTTCTATTACCGCACCAATACGCGAGTACGAGCGGAATGGATAGAAAGTACGTCCGCGTTAGGGTGCGGCTCCATTGACGCGGAGCGGAGCGGAGCTATGGGAGCTCGGCCAATGAGACCGAATCACAGTGTTTCGAATTTTGAATTTGAAGAATGTAATTGGTCAATTTCCCACCCCAACTCCTCCTGCGGGTGTCGTAAGAGTCGACTAAGGGATTGAAGTGTCACTAACCATTTTACAAGATTGATGATGGGCAGCAGCGTCATCGTGGTGGACACAGTACTGCGATCGCCAATCCGCTTGCCCAGCGTGGCGATTATGGGCATTTACCTCCTAATGCGTCTATACGCATAGTTAATAGGAGAGGTCTACGTCCAGCAGTGGACTAACATAGGCTGATAATGATGATGATGATGAATTGGTCAATTTTGCACAGCTCCGCGTCAGTGGAGCCACTGAGGCGGAGAGGAGCGGAGATGTGCAAAATTGGCCAATGAGACCGCATGACAGTGTTTCGAATTTTGAATTTCAAGAATGTAATTGGTCAATTTTCCACATCTCCTCTCCGCCTCAGTGGAGCGGCACCTTTAATCTTTTTGCCGCCACGTCAAATAGAAAAGCTGCCACTCAGACGCCACATCAAAAAAATGTCAAATCTGAATTTGAGCTTTACTCACGTGCGTGTAGGTCTATATTCCTCTGTGGACCAGGACTTATATATCGGTCCCTGGCGGTGAACCTGCGGTGCCAATATATCGGTCGTTGGCGTCCAAAAGGTTAATAACCCGGCGGCAGCTCACGGTATGCACACTGGTTGGAAAACAGTTTACCCAAATAAAGCTTGTCCACGAAATAAAGTAGCCATCGTAAAATCAGTCTCCATTGTTACACAATACTCCCATGTAGTCCTAACAGCCATGGGACTGTAAATTGATTCTTCTGTTTTATGTTTAAAAAACATTCCAATATCCAAAAGCATTCGCTTAAAACTAGTCGAAATCAAATTAATTTCAGGCAATGCTTAATGCAAAAGTTCACGGCCAAAAAAAGTGCGGTCTTACGAGACGATTTCAACAATGTTAGACTTGAAATAGTTAACAAAAGTTGTAGACTCGAGATTCACAGTTTATTATTTATTAATTTGTTTGGGTCATCAACAGCAGTACATAAGAAATTTACAAAACTGAGTGTATAGACTGTATAGTATCGATATTGTAATTTAGTTAAGACCCATTGGGAAACTAAATGGCCCAAAATGGTTAATAAGAAGAAACACTGCTAAAACGCAGAAGTTTAAATAAAAATCCATAATTGTTTATGGAGAAATTCATGTAAATATCAACCACAGCATCCGGGAAGAAAGGAAAAGAGCCCTTCTTTATAATAACATCAATGCATAGGTATTGTTACGCCGGTGGCATGATAAAAACTACAAATGTGATTTTAGACACGTTAGAAGCGTTTTCAGCAGGCTGAAATGCGTTTTCAGGCCGTTTCAGAAGGTCCTCTTTCACATACTACAAAATCAAATATTCACCCCAGATACCGTCGTTTTCAGGCGCCTGAAACATGTTTTCAGGCCGTTTCAGGATACCCTCTATCCGATGGCGCAATAACCTGAAAACCCGTTTTCAGGCGTTTTCAGGACCCCTTTCGGGCCTCTCAAGTACAAATCGGTATATAGCTATTTTTCCCATAGGAGTGAAAGAGAAAGCACTGTTAGATAGAGACAGCACGAGAGAATGTTCTGGAAGGATGTGAACGAGACAGCTATAGAGAGAACATTCTCGACGGGTGTGAAAGAGAAACCTGTAGAAAGAGACAGCTATACCCTGAATGTTAATAGAATGTTCGCGTACGGGCTCTACCGACCGACCTGACTCGGGAACTTTCTAGAATCGAATTATCTCGTACTTTGTAGATTTGAATGGCTTGTATAAAAGCCCAGTATGACCCGGCCGAAGGAGTAGTTTCTATCGAGACAGCGAAGAGCTAACATCAGAGCGAAGACTGCGATCTAACTGCGAGAGTGTAAAAGTGGACCAGTGTGAAGTGTTAAGTGTGTGATCAGTGTTTTAGTTTGGTGTTTGTTCCTTTAATTAGTAATTAAAGTGTCAGTTTTAATTAGTGGCTTATTTATTCATTTTCTATAGAAAACCCACCCCACGAACGTAACATTTGGTGTCAGAAGCGGGATAGAAAATGGGTATAACGCCACGTGATAACGAGACCGAGCCAAAAGGAGTTGTGACCCGGAGCCAAACTGCACGTGAGGAACCTGCAGCGCAGGAGGATATTACGTGAAGAGCCTCCAGCATGTGAGGATACTACATCTAAGCCCGGTCCGTCTGGCTTGCAGGCTAAGAGTACTCAAGACGCAGACCTCGGAACTATTCTGATTCTCCTGAAGGAGCAGTCGCGGAAACAAGAAGATCAGTCGAAATTGATTCTTCAAGAGTTGCACAAGGCTGCTACTGAATGGAAGCAAGAAATGTACGAAGTCCAAGGGAAGCTCAGTGACATGGAGAACAAGATTCTTGGTGTAGAGGAAGCGGTCGAGCGTCGCTTCCAGAAACTTGAATTAAAAGTAGCTAGTGGCATCAGTACTACCGGCATATCACCTGAGATATCTGTGCCGGGAGGTGGAAAATTTAAGGCACCTCCTTTTGATGGTACATCTTCGTGGGCGGCGTACAAGCTACAGTTTGAGTCCGTGTCCAAAGCAAACGGTTGGAGCAAGGAGCAAGCGATGACGGCTCTGACGCTGGCACTTCGTGACGAGGCTCTTACAATTCTAGAAGCTCTTGGAAAAGAACAAACTTATGACCGGCTTCTAGAAGCATTAGAAGCCCGTTACGGAGACAGTCATTTAGAACATGTCTATCGAGCTCAGCTGAAAGACAGAACGCAGGGACGTAATGAGACATTGCAACAATGGGCCCTGGAAATTGAAAAGCTGGTCAGAAAGGCATACCAACGTTCAGCTGACTCTTTAGTAAAAACCATGCTGGTGCAGGCATTTGTTGATGGGATCCGGGATTTGGAAGTAAGGGCGGCAGTACGACTAGGGCACCACGAAAGCCTTAAGGATGCCGTAGCTCATGCCCTAGAAGTTGAAGCTGTACGCCAAGATCCATCAAGATCGTCTAAGCTACGTGAGGTATCTGCAAGGGAGCCGATTACACCTCGTCGGGAGTTTGGGCCACGATGTTACCATTGTGGAGAACGTGGCCATATACAAACTAGTTGCCCGAAAAGAAGCAGCAGGAGAGAACGAGATGAATCCCCTGTGACCAGGAATAAGGGTTCTGTACGACCAGAGCCGCAGCAGGGAATCGAGTAAGAGCCAGGACTAAGGGACGAGTGCTGGCTGGTGGTCGAAATGTCCCAGTAGTGATCTCACAAGTCAACGACGGGAATAGTCTGGTCGTCAAGGGAGAAATTGGTGGAATACCATGTAACCTTACTATCGACACCGGAGCTTCTCGGACGGTGATTAATTCTTGGCTTCTGAAACACCTGACTCGAGGTCGTGTAGTCCAACCGAAGCATCTACAGCTGCTTACAGCCACTGGCCAGCATATTCCCATCAAGGGGGAGACAGGAGTGGATTTAAGAATCGGCAAGCACATTTATCGGCATAAAGTGATTGTTGCGGACATAATTGACGACTGTATTATTGGACTAGATTTTATGAGGTGCCATGGTTATAAAATTGACATGGAAGTTGGAGTCCTGAAAACTAGATTTGATGAGGTTACTATGGAAGGAGGAATTAGTGGGAATGTTTACTGCTCTAGAAGAACTGTTCTCCTACCAAAGGCACAGGTTCTAGTCCCAGTGCGTTTACCAGGAACATCAAGTCAGGGAGGTCGTCGATGTGTAGTTGTAGAAAAAGTATCCAACGGTAAACCATGGATGGCAGCTCGTACGGTGGTTGCAACTTCACCTGCAGCATTTGTGAGAGTTATCAACCTCAGTGATACCAAGTGTGTCCTTAACAAAGGTACTTTGGTTGGAAAATGTGAGGAACTCTCTTGGATACAAAGCTGTCAGGCTCTCCTACCAAGGATAAGGAATCTGAAGATTCCTTGCTTTCCACGGACATAGAAGGGTTGTTGGGCGAATCAAGAAATGATCTCACTCAGGAAGAGCTGGTCAAAGCACGTCAGTTATTGTTGCGGTATAGCAATGTATTCTCTGCGCATGACAGTGATATTGGAAGAACTGGCGTAGTCCAGCATGAAATCGACACTGGTGAAGTGATGCTCATTCGGCAGCGACCTCGACGAGTTCCAGTGGCACGAGAAAAGGAAGTTGAAGAAATGATCGAGGAGATGAGACGGGGCGGCATCATTGAACCTTCGACAAGACCTTGGTGTTCCCCCGTGGTTTTGGTGAAGAAGAAGGACGGCACTATGAGATTCTGTGTCGATTACCGCCGACTGAATGATGCGACTAAGAAAGACTGCTATCCATTGCCTCGAATCGACGACACTCTAGACACTTTAAATGGAATGAAATGGTTTACAACGTTGGATTTAAAGAGTGGGTACTGGCAGGTCGAAATCAAGGATAAGGATAAAGAGAAAACTGCTTTTTCAACTGGTAAAGGACTCTGGCAGTTCAATGTTATGCCTTTTGGTTTGTGCAACGCACCGGCAACATTCGAGAGGTTAATGGAACAAATATTAGCTAGTCTACTAGGAGATACTTGCTTGGTTTATTTGGATGACATTATCATCATTGGTAAAAACTTCGATGACCACCTTAATAAATTGGATAAAGATAAAGATAAAGATAAAGATATTTTATTTGCTAAGGACACACAGATCGTCCATTAAATACAAAAGCGACACAACTCAAAAACCGTGAAAAATGATTTTATTGCAAAAACGACATTATAAGCACTAATATTTTACGTGACACTAAGACACCTGTCGATTTGACGTTAGTAAGTATCAAAATTATGCAGGTGCCCTTTTTGCACTATCGCTCTTTCGAGACTAATTTCAGTGCTAAACTGCCATTTTGTCAGTTGTGACTCGACTGTCGACCAAAACGCACGACATTTTTGTGAAAAAGTGCCATGAAACGAAAAAATAAGTGATTACGTTAAAAAATATGTAAGCAAAAGTGCCATATTTGTAAATGTGGCCGTTTTGAATAAAATATATACGTAAATATTATGTTTCTTTATATAAAAAGGAGTCGCAAAACGGAATGTGGCAGCTTTAATTTTAAAATATCATCTTAAATTTGATTTTTTATTCATCAAAACTGCCGTATTAGGATTTGTAACCTTTTTGAATTAAAAATATATTCGAATGCATCAATCACAGGAGCCATATTTATACATGACGCTGTTTTGAATAAAGTAAATATGTATGGTTAAGATTTCTTTATAAACAAAGGAGCCGCAATACGGAATGTTGAATTTCAAAAAACATTGTTGCATTTACAACCGTTTTTAATTCAGTATAATATTAAAATCCATAAATGTACCAGATTGAATAATTGAGTATTTTTTGCATGAAATCTTAAAAAATACAATACATCTTATAAAAAAAGTAATTGTAACACGTGGTACTTTGTATTGTGTTCATTTTACTTAAAAGTATATTAGAGATTGTGTGAAAGATGACTGTGAATTTTGTGTACCTATAATTGCGACTACGAAGAAACAATAATGGCATAAACCTCGGATTATTAAGTATGTGTCATACTCACCTATTATATTATTTGTATACAATATACATAAATATACAAATATATATTTGTATATTTATGTATAGGGATTTGTGTAAGATGTCCCAGATATTTATTTATTTATTTATTTAATACAAGTAAAACAAACAAAGATCTAACCCCGTTGTATGTTTTAACGAATCTAAAAACTTATATTAGTAGTATTTATTTTTTCACTTTTGGGAATGCCAACATAGGGATGATGACTGTATTTAAAATAAATTATTAGACATTAAGCACGGCATCATACACGAATAAATTATTACTGAAATATAGACTGCAGTCATTATTGTACAGAACTTTTATTTAATATGAGTGTAGTATACAAACGTGACATTACTTTTGTGTATTTCATGTAAATCTTTCAAAAATCGAAAAAAGATGTTGACTTGACTTGACAGGCATTGCTTCACTACATAGGTAGTACCCAAGTACTAGCGCTAAACTGTCATGTCGTCTAGAAAAAACAATTGTTACATTATTACTAATCATAAGTAGATTTTTAGGAAAGACTTATTATCTCTACAATTAAATATTGAAATATATACTTTTGTATCGGCAAAAAATAAGTTCTTGTATCAATTCTAATGAAAAAACTAGTAAACCGTCAAAACATATCAATTTGGATCATTTAGTATGGGATCATAGTAACCACCACACAAATACAATACACATAGAAAAAACAAATAACTAAAGATGTAATTAACCGATTTTTATTATTTACGTGCTTTTAGGTGGACTATTTCCAGTTTATAGTAAAAATAAATTGTATCAAAGTATTAATTCCATTCTCAACAATATAACTTTGATCGCGTTGTATTTATTTTATATTTATTAACTAAAGGTACCACATTTTTTATATAGCAGGTTGATTCTTGAAGAAAACCGATAATTATATCTGAATTTTAAAACTAGTACGTCCGTTAAATTTATCAAAATATGTAACCAAAGTTAAAATTAATCAAAGTAACCCCGGTTTTGCGGTACCTATAAACATGTTCTGACAATATGTAAGTAAAGAAACAGTAAGAAAAAGTTTTGTCTGGTTCAGTTTTGTTAAAAAAACAGTATTTCAATGTTTAAGACATGATTTTATGTATGATTTAAATGAAATACCTGCTTATTTTTTTGTATTTGTGGTCTTTGACGGAAAAAAAAAATTCAGAGTTAATGTTATTTTTTATGCAAAACGGACGTATACGCTCATTAAAGCTTGCACAGCACATATTACTTTCTAATAACCAAACACATCAAAAGACGGTTAAAATACCTACAAATTAATATATAACACATATAATATTAATGCTGTAAAAAAATTTTGTGAACAAAAAACGAATACAAAATCTTTAAACAGCTCCCCTGTAAAAAGTAATTTTTTGACTTGTGTCGCTTTTGTATTTAATGGACGAGATATACAAGTACAGATAGTAGGTACAACATGGTTTCGGAAGCAGGTATCCTGTCGTCATTCGACATGCAAATTATGTTTAGAAATACATTATGTTCAAACTACCTATATTTATCATTAAAATTAATACATTAATTTAAATTGGTAATTATTTGATATTACTATTATCATTAATCATTAAGGATTTCAATTAATTAATGGAGCAAGTATTGTCTAAGCTACGAGAGGCAAATCTGAAACTAAGTCCAAAGAAATGTTCGCTCTTCAAACAGAAAGTCAATTATTTGGGACATGTGATTTCCAAGGACGGCATCCAGACAGATCCTGAAAAGATCAGCGCTGTAAAGGATTGGCCCATACCGAGGGACAAAACTGCTGTACGTGCTTTCTTAGGACTTTGCTCATACTACAGGAGATTTGTGAAGAACTTTTCGGATATAGCAAAGCCATTGCACGAACTAACGGAAGAAAAGCGACAGTTCGACTGGACTCAGAGATGTACAGAAAGTTTCAACAACCTCAAGCAAAGACTTTGCGAAACACCAATACTAGGATATCCAGATCCAGAAGCGGACTTTATTGTGGATACTGATGCCAGTAATACAGGTATTGGAGGAGTATTGTCACAAAAGAAGGGAGATAATGAGGTGGTAATCGCTTACTTTAGCAAATCATTATCAAAGCCAGAAAGAAATTATTGCGTCACTCGGCGGGAACTGCTGGCCGTTGTTAAGACGTTACAGCATTTCAGCAAATACCTGTTGGGGCGGAAGTTTCGGATAAGAACTGATCATGCTGCCTTGAAATGGCTGCTGGAGTTTAAAAATCCTGAGGGACAGGTAGCACGTTGGATCGAACAGCTTCAAGAATATGACTTTGTAATCGAACACCGCAGTGGAAAATCGCATGGAAATGCGGACGCCCTCTCTCGGAGGCCTTGCCCAGATGACTGCAAGCATTGTCTTAGACAAGAGGGCAAGGAATGCTTGAGGATGTTGCGAACAGACACAGTTAGTGAGGAGTGGAGCGGTGAATCCATGCAACATGCACAAAAAGAAGACCCCGACATAAAGCCCATTTTTGACTGGGTTAATGCAGGCGTACCTAAACCAAAATGGTGTGAAGTAGCTCCGATGGGGACAGTTACAAAAAGCTACTGGGCGCAATGGGATAGTTTGGTCATGCATAATGGCGTATTATGCAGGAAATGGGAGTCAGCGAATGGGAAAGATGTCCACCTACAAGTTGTTGTCCCAAGGAAAAGAGTGAAAGACGTTTTAGAAAGCTACCACAACGGTACTTCTGGTGGATACCTTGGAGTTAAAAGGACTTTAATGAAAATTCGACAACGATTTTATTGGATCCACTGCCGCGAGGATGTCGATGATTGGTGTAGAAAGTGTGTAAGCTGTGCATCAGTTAAAGGACCGCATACCCGAAGCAGAGGGGCGCTCAAGATCTACAATGTTGGAGCACCTTGGGAAAGGATTGCGTTAGATGTCGCAGGCCCGTTCCCTACATCAGACTCTGGAAATAAGTACATTCTTGTTGTGATGGACTATTTCACCAAGTGGCCTGAAGTGTTTGCTATTCCCAATCAGGAAGCAGTCACAATAGCGGAAAAGTTAGTCAATGAAGTAATTTGCCGTTTTGGAGTACCCCTGGAGATACACAGCGATCAAGGCAGGAACTTTGAATCTGCGGTATTCCAAGAGACCTGTCGAATCATGGGATTGCATAAGACAAGAACTACGTCATATCATCCTCAGTCCGATGGAATGGTTGAGAGATTCAATCAGACCCTGGAGAGACATCTTGCCAAGGTAGTCGAAAGTCACCAAAAAGATTGGGACCGGCATAACCCTCTCTTTTTGATGTCATACAGGTCCGCCACCCATGAAAGCACTGCAGTTACTCCCGCCCGCATATGCCAATTTCGGAAGAGAGCTTCGTTTACCTGCTGACCTCTTAACAGGACGACCACCAGATGCTCCGAGGTCTATAACAGAGTATGTGTGCGATCTAAGAGACCGGATGGATGACGTTTATAGTCTAGTTCGCGAGCACGGGCTTCAAGCTAGCACGAGGATGAAGACCAGGTATGACAGGAAGTCCAACCAAATTGGGTACGAGGAAGGCTCATTGGTGTGGCTACATAACCCTATGAGAAAGAAAGGAAAGTCTCCGAAACTGTCCCCGAATTGGGACGGGCCGTACAGAGTGGTTACGAAGATCAATGACGTTACGTATCGGATACGGAGGAATTTACGTAGCCCATGCAAGATTGTTCACGTTAACCGGCTCGCCAAATACCGCGGAAATAATGATGCTCGGGACGAGCATGTCTTAGGAGGGGGTAGTGTTACGCCGGTGGCATGATAAAAACTACAAATGTGATTTTAGACACGTTAGAAGCGTTTTCAGCAGGCTGAAATGCGTTTTCAGGCCGTTTCAGAAGGTCCTCTTTCACATACTACAAAATCAAATATTCACCCCAGATACCGTCGTTTTCAGGCGCCTGAAACATGTTTTCAGGCCGTTTCAGGATACCCTCTATCCGATGGCGCAATAACCTGAAAACCCGTTTTCAGGCGTTTTCAGGACCCCTTTCGGGCCTCTCAAGTACAAATCGGTATATAGCTATTTTTCCCATAGGAGTGAAAGAGAAAGCACTATTAGATAGAGACAGCACGAGAGAATGTTCTGGAAGGATGTGAACGAGACAGCTATAGAGAGAACATTCTCGACGGGTGTGAAAGAGAAACCTGTAGAAAGAGACAGCTATACCCTGAATGTTAATAGAATGTTCGCGTACGGGCTCTACCGACCGACCTGACTCGGGAACTTTCTAGAATCGAATTATCTCGTACTTTGTAGATTTGAATGGCTTGTATAAAAGCCCAGTATGACCCGGCCGAAGGAGTAGTTTCTATCGATACAGCGAAGAGCTAACATCAGAGCGAAGACTGCGATCTAACTGCGAGAGTGTAAAAGTGGACCAGTGTGAAGTGTTAAGTGTGTGATCAGTGTTTTAGTTTGGTGTTTGTTCCTTTAATTAGTAATTAAAGTGTCAGTTTTAACTAGTGGCTTATTTATACATTTTCTATAGAAAACCCACCCCACGAACGTAACAGTATAGTCTCATAAAAAATATACGGCAACGTCTACTTTATTTCGTGGACAAGCCTTATAGTACGGTCAAATCGTACATTAAACTCGCAAAACATGTAGTAAAGCTGCATTTTTGGTATGTTATTTAGACACCATAGGGCAGTATAAAACCACATTTTGCAAGCAAAAAAAAGTTGTGCTAGCTGCGTTATACGTGAAAAACTGTGAAATGTACTGTCTATTTTTAGTTTCTGATTTTTATAAAAAAAGCCTTACGTTTTTTGACAAAATGTATCAGGTAACGTTTAAAGATGAATGAATTTGTAACAAGATGAGATAACATTCATTACCGTAGGTCTTATAGTTTCAGAGATTCGAGACTTCAAATAGTACCCTGTTTTGTAAACTAGATAAAATTTTGAGTTTTGCTAACGTTCTTGGTTTAATATCGCCTTACCTAATTGTGCTACGAAAAACATGAAATAATTATCCTATAGCGCAATTAATAATATTTCATTAAAGGGTAAAATCAGGTCAGTAAACTTCGTAATTTAAACTAAAAACGCGAAATTCAAAAAGCAGGAAGTCCTCTATCTAAGTTTTTCATGCAAATGGCAAGTCGTGTTGCAAAGCTGCAATTTTTGTATATTATAAAGGCTCTATAGGGATGTACGAAAATGCATATTACAAGAAGAAGAAAAAAAGGATTTAGGTATAGGACGTAAAAAACTGAAAAAAAATCGGACTTTTTTTAGTTTTTGACGTTTAACTAAAAAACTATAACTTTTTGATACTAATTGCTATAAAACTATGAAAGAATATTAAATTTGAAAGGATTTGAGCTACCTTGCATTACCCTAAATTATATAGATTTAGAGATACGACATTTCAAAATGTGCCCTTCATTAAGTTAAGAAAATAAATGCATGTTTTGAAGCCTCGTATACCCCCAACTATAAGACTTACAGTAATTGATGTTATCGGCTCAATTTGTTCCAAATTTAATGTAATTATTATCTACAATTACTTTTTTTTCTTAGCGCGAACGTTTTGCCAATATTTAGTGAATAGCTTTAACGTAACCTAAAATTTGTTTATGTTTTGATAAAAGGGCACTTTATGAAATGTCGTATCTCAAAATATATATAACTTACGGTGATGCAACGTAGCTTAAATCCTTTCAAATTTAATGTTCTTTCTTAGTTTTATAGCAATGAGTATCAAAAAGATAATAGATTTTTAGTTAAACGTCAAAAACTAAAAAAAGTGCGATTTTTTTTCCTTTTTTTACGTCCTATGCCCAATAGTACATTATTGCAGAGGCCGGGAAAGCGAATTTCGTGGATGAGTATTTTTTGTCGGACGAAGCGAAGCTGAGGCCGACAATTACATACGAATCCACGAAATTCTATTTCCGTCCGAGGCACATATAGGACTTTTCTCCAAACATGCAAGGAAATAAAACAAAATATTTTTCTTGCAAATTGAATAACAATTGAAAAGAAAAAATCTCTTATGATTCCCGCCTAAACTTTTTTTTAATGCATGGTCGTTCATAAAAAATAGTAACGATATCTATGGTTTCATTAAACCGTACCTACACGACCTGACACACCGAGGCGTTTGTAACTCATGATAGAACGAGACGGCCATAGATTTGATCGCCGTCTCTCGCTCTATCCAGACCAGGCGTTTGGTCGTGGCTTTAGAATTTGGCTGTATGCATTTTTTTCAAAGTCCAAAAGTAGTTTTTAAGAAGTAAAAAACAATACATTAATGGATTTTAGTACAATTTCGCGGCCGCAAAAACTGTACAATAATGAAAATCTTTTTTTTTAATTTGAGCTGGTACATAAGAAGGTACTTCGCGTTTCGTTTTTGCTACATTAATGCGAACATTTCCGAGCATATTGGAGAAAATTATTTTTTGTTTTTCTTTTAATGTGCATTTTCGTATATATCTATAAGGCCTTTATAATATACCAAAATTGCAGTTTTGCAACTCGACTTGCCATTTGTATGAAAAACTTAGATAGCGGGCCTCCTGCCTTTGGAATTTCGGGTTTATACTTTCAACTATAAAGTTCACAGACCTAATTTTACCCCTCAATTAAAGAATATTAAGTGCGCTATAAGGTCATTATTGCATGTTTTTCGTAGCATAATTACGAGGAGCGGCTGAATAATAATCTACCTCACTATAAAATAAAAGACTGTAGTATACAGTTTTTTTTTATTTTTCTATGTAGTCCCCTTCTAATGTGATGCACTTATTACATTTGTCAAATAATGACATTAACCCATGAAAAAAAAATTCTTTTGGTTTGTCGTCAAAAAAGCCAGTTACTGCAGCCTTCATTTCGTCGTCAGTTGAAAATCTTCTTCCTCGGAGGCCTTTTTTGAGATGTCTGAAGAGAAAATAGTCGCAGGGGCTAGGTCTGGACTATACGGTGGGTGGTCAATGTTATCGAAGCCTATTTCTTTCATGGCAAGCTTTGTTGTGCGAGCAGTATGGATAGGTGCATTATCGTGTAACAACAAAATTCCTTTGCTTAATTTCCCTCTTCTTTTTTCTTTTATTGTATCTCTTAACTGGTGTAGTAGGTTAGCATAATATTCAGCATTCATTGTCATTTTTTTAGGTAAATAGTCTGTCATTAATATACCTTCCGTGTCCCAAAATACTGTAGCCATAAGTTTGCCCGCTGACGAACGGACTTTAAATTTCCTAGGAGGCTTTTCATCCTTAAACTTCCATTGTAAAGACTCTTGTTTACTTTCTGGGTCCCACTGTCTAATCCAGGTTTCATCACACGTTACCACCCTAGACATAATTTCTTCCTCTATCCCACGGCTCATTTCCAAAAACTCCTCACAACATTTGACCCGTCTGACCTTGTCAAAAGCCGTTAACATTCTGGGGACCCAACGTGCACTCACCTTTGACATGTTCAAATGCTCATGAATTGTTTCGTTAACTCTTTTTTTACTGATGCCCACATCTTTAGCTATCTCCCACTGTTTCACTCGTCGGTCTTCTAAAATTATTTTCTTTACTTTGGCAACATTTTTCTCCGTAATAGCCGAAACTGGCTACGAGGGTCATCTTCCAGGCTTTCACGGCCAAATTTAAATTGCTTAGACCAGAATTTTACGGTGAATTCGGAAGGGCACGAATCACCAAACACACGTAACATACGCTCTCGAATCTGTGAGGGTGTATTTCCTTCTTTTGTTAGGAATTTGATCACTGCGCGCTGCTCAATTTTATTAATTTTAGTTTTTTCACCCGACGTATTGTAATAATTCGAAAATCGTTCACAAATGAGACTCCCGAAACAAAAGAATGTCACAAAATTTGAAAAAGGAATAACCAATGAACACGAATGCATTTCAGCCAGTAACATTAACGTATTTTTTTTTTGACCAAGTAGATTTTATTTCAACCAGCCCTCGTAGGTGAGGCGATATTAAGTCGAAAACGTTAGCAAAACACAACATTTTATCTAGTTTACAAAAAGGGGTACTTTTTAAAGTCTCGAATCTCTGAAACTATAAGACCTACGGTAATGCATGTTAGCTCAGCTTGTTGGAAATTTATTAGTCTTTAAACATTTACTTACATTATGATATCAAAAAATGAAAGGTTTTTTAAATAAAAATCAGAAACTAAAAAATGGCCGTAAATTTCGCAGTTCTTCACGTACTAACCAGCTAGCACAACTTTTTTTGCTTGCAAAATATAGTTTTATACTGTCCTATGGTGTCTAAACAACATAGCAAAAATGCAGCGATACTACTTGATTTGCGAGTTTAGGGTAAAATTATGTACGATTTGACCGTACTATTATTTCTAGATATTCCTGGTTTTGCTGGTGGTAGGACCTCGTGCAGAGTCCGCCCGGATAGCTTAGCACGGTCTTACCAGTTAACCTGCCGCTAAATTGTTAGTACTGTGTTCCGGTTTGGGGATAAGATAACCGGTGTAATTACTGGCATAAAGTCAATCCATCTAAGTCCTCAGTGTAGGCACCGCATAGGCGATTTTTTGGTTACTATGTCCATCGGCCTCAGTTCCCGCTTTCCATCAGGTGGGCTGAGAGCTCAGTTGTCTACCTTCGACACATAAAAAAGATCCATCGGTAGTTGTCTGAACAGAACGGCTCGAATATGCTAATTTTAAAACAGCATCATAATTAAACGTTTTAAGCATAATTTATGTTCTAATTATATTATCCTTAATGCGCTATTACATTATGCATAAACATTATAATGGTTACAGTTTGAATATATACATAATGAAATTTTAATGGTTGTTCTATGTTTACATAATTGTGAAACGATTTTGAACAAGCCCTTAGGGTGCGGCTCCACTAACGCGGAGCGGAGCGCTGCTGTGCAAAATTGACCAATTACATTCTTCAAATTCGAATTCGAAACACTGTGATGCGGTCTCATTGGCCGAGCTCCCACAGCTACGCTTCGCGTCAGAGGAACCGCACCCTTAAACAGAGAACAACCAATAAAATTTCAGTCAATTCTACATATGGAATATTAAGATTAGTTCACACGGTATGTACCAGAAATGTTTAATGCTACCAGTAAAAGTAAAACTCATCAGTATCTTTAAGTTGACGTCTGCATTCTGCTTGTCCTAACCCACGGTGCTCATACATGGTCATTAACAGAGCTGCAGAAGACCAAACTCAAGGTTTGCCAACGAGCCATGGAGCGCAGCATGCTAGGAGTAAAACTTATGACTGAGTCCGGAACTCTACGCTGCGCTCAAAAACCCGAATCGTTGAAGTGGGAGTCAAAACCGCTAGGCTAAAGTGGGAATGGGCCGGCCACGTCTGCTGCATGCATCCACAAAGGAGGGCCATTCTAGCCACGGAGTGGAGGCCACAAGAGCGACTTGGACGTGATAAGCCTAGGCTTACCACCACCACCGCCACCTACGCCTAGGCGTAGGTGGCGTGACGACATGGACGCATTTCTTAACGACTGGCCCCAAATTGCTCACGACCGGGATTAGTGGAAATCCATAGGGGATGCCTTTGCCTAGCAGTGGGACACTCTACAGGCTACATATAATAATAAATAATAATAAAATGTTTAAGTTGAGGTCTGATTTATTTAAATATTTCACAAACTGGTTGTATTTGACGGCGTGGTGACGGCATTAAGAATATATTTGTCTCCACCCCAACTCGTCCCGTGGGTGTCGTAAGAGTCGATTAAGGGATTTGAAGTGTCACTGACCATGTATTTATTGAAGATTGATGATGGGCAGCAGTATCGTCATATTGGAGTAGACACACTACTGCGATCGCTAACCCGCTTGCCCAGCGTGGCGATTATGGGCATTTGCCTCCTAATGCATCCATACGCTTAGGTAATAGGAGAGCCCTTTGTCCAGCAGCGAACAATTTACAGGCTGGTGATGTGATGTGTAGTTTCTAATTTAATATCGCATGACTAAATCAAAATGTAATCATATGTTGCCGTGTGGTGACGGCAGTAAGAATACATTTTGTCACCACCCCAACTCCTCCTGCGGGTGTCGTAAGAGTCGACTAAGGGATTTAAGTGTCACTGACCATTATACAAGATTGATGACGGGCAGCAGCGTCATCATAGTGGACACATTACTGCGATCGCCAATCCGCTTGCCCAGCGTGGCGATTATGGGCATTTACCTCCTAATGCGTCTATACGCATAGTTAATAGGAGAGGCCTACGTCCAGCAGTGGACTAACATAGGCTGATGATGATGATGATGAAATCAAAATGTAATATGCTAATATATCAATAATAACGTAATAAAGTTAATGCCGATTTCGAATTGGAAACGCTACCTATTATATCTCGTCGGCTGACAACCAAAACTCACTATAAAAACTGTCACTACTCTTAGCAACCTCTTATGTCAGTATTGAATCAGAACTTATTTCAGTTCAATCAGATCTCTATTTCAAGTAGGTATTTGTTACTTAGTGAGTTTTGGTTGTCAACCGACGATCTATTTCAAAGTTCCTTCGATATTTATGGAATTATTTTGTTCCAGAAAAATCTGTTCCCTCCTAGCGGACGTGGATGAGTGGGGTCAGCTCACGCTGCTCAACGTTTTGACAGTCTACGCCAAGACT